>QVAJ01000014.1:5968000-6019296 GCA_003546035.1 Mixornis gularis | reverse complement strand
CAGTACGTGCCTGGATAGTTTGTGGATATAATTACTGACTGGAATCTGGGCTGTTGCAGTTGTGCGTGGGGGGGAGAGAGGAGAAAAGAAAGCATCCCCCCCCCCCTCCTCCGTCGACCCTCCCTGCTCCCCCACACATTTTTTTTTTTTTCCTCCCCCTTTTGCTGGTGGTTCGGACATTTAATGTATTGAATGAACTGGAATTGCTTTCCGTATGAGGAGGATGGTTGCTGTTACTTTGTGATGAGATCGGGAATGAATTGCTCTGTTTAAAAATGCTGCTTTGGATTCTGTTGCTGGAGACGTCTCTTTGTTTTGCTGCTGGAAACGTTACAGGGGACGTTTGCAAAGAGAAGATCTGTGCCTGCAACGAGATAGAAGGGGATTTGCACGTAGACTGTGAGAAAAAGGGATTTACCAGCCTGCAACATTTCACCGCCCCAACTTCCCAATTTTACCATTTATTCCTGCATGGCAATTCCCTGACTCGACTTTTCCCTAATGAGTTTGCTAACTTTTACAATGCGGTCAGTTTGCACATGGAAAACAACGGTTTGCATGAGATTGTTCCTGGGGCTTTCCTTGGGCTGCAGCTGGTGAAACGCTTGCACATAAACAACAACAAGATCAAATCGTTCAGGAAGCAGACTTTCCTGGGGCTGGACGATCTGGAATACCTCCAGGCAGATTTTAATCTGTTGCGGGATATTGACCCAGGAGCATTTAGGGACTTAAACAAGCTAGAGGTGCTGATTTTAAATGACAATCTCATCAGCACCTTGCCCCCCAACGTGTTTCAGTATGTGCCGATCACCCACCTCGACCTCCGGGGAAACCGTCTTAAAACCTTGCCTTACGAGGAGGTCCTGGAGCAGATCCCAGGCATTGCTGAAATCCTGCTAGAGGATAACCCCTGGGACTGCACTTGCGATCTGCTGTCGTTGAAAGAATGGCTGGAAAACATACCTAAAAACGCTTTGATCGGCAGAGTGATTTGTGAAGCTCCCACTAGGTTGCAGGGCAAAGATTTAAATGAGACCACAGAGCAGGAGCTGTGTAAAAAGAACAGAGTAGATTCCAGCCTAGCTGCTCCCCCTGCCGAAGAAGAAACCTGCGATCCTGGTCCCATTCCAACCCCCTTTAAAATACATGGCAAAGAAGACCCCGCCACGCCAGGATCTGCTCCAAACGGAGGTACAAAGATTCCTGTCAACTGGCAAATCAAGACCAAACCCACTGCTGCCGTGTCGACAGTGAGTGCAAAGAGCAAGCTACCGGCTACCTTTTCCTGCCCGCACATCTGCAGCTGTGATCAGATCCCTGGCTCAGGTTTAAAGGTTAATTGCAATGATAGGAATGTGAGCAGCTTGGTGGATTTGAAGCCCAAGCCATCCAATGTGCAGGAGCTGTTTCTGAGAGACAACAAAATACACACCATCAGAAAATCTCACTTTCTGGATTACCGAAAACTTAATTTACTCGATCTGGGCAACAACAACATTGCCACCGTTGAGAACAACACCTTCAAGAACCTCTTTGATCTCCGATGGCTCTACATGGATAGTAACTACTTAGACACCCTGTCCCGGGAGAAATTTGCTGGGCTGCAAAACCTGGAGTATCTGAACGTGGAGTTTAATGGGATCCAAATGATCATGCCTGGCACCTTCAATGCGATGCCCAAACTGAGAGTCCTGATCCTCAACAACAATCTGCTGAGGTCTCTCCCAGTAGATGTGTTCGCCGGGGTCTCGCTTTCCAAGCTGAGCATACACAACAATTATTTCATGTATCTCCCTGTGGCCGGGGTGCTGGACCAGCTCACCTCCATCACCCAGATCGACCTGCACGGCAACCCATGGGACTGTACTTGCCCTATCGTGCCTTTCAAACAGTGGGCGGAGATGCTGCGCCCCAAGGTGATTATGAGTGACCTGAGGTGTGAGTCCCCCGAAGATTTCTTCAAGGAGGATTTCGAGTCTCTCTCCAACGATGTGATTTGCCCTCAGTTAAAAATCTCGCCCACATTAACTTCTAACAAAAACAGCACCGGGCTGACAGAGACAGGTACTCACTCCAACTCATACTTGGAGACCAGCCGGGTCTCTATTTCGGTGCTAGTGCCAGGGCTTCTGCTGGTTTTTGTGACCTCTGCCTTCACAGTGGTTGGCATGCTGGTTTTCATCCTGAGGAACAGAAAGCGGTCCAAGAGGAGGGACGCCAACTCCTCTGCATCTGAAATCAACTCCTTGCAGACGGTCTGCGACTCGTCCTACTGGCACAACGGGCCCTACAGCGCCGACGGGGCCCACAGGGTGTACGACTGCGGCTCCCACTCCCTGTCGGACTGAGGCGGCGGACGGGGCGGGGGCGGCCGCCACCCGGGACAGGCCCTTCACGCACCGGCCGGGGACAGCTCTGCACCTCCGCTGCTGCCTTTTGTGAGAAGCGAAACACACAGACACACGCACGCCCTTCCTCACGACCCCCATAGCAAGCGCCGAGGCCCAGCGGGCGGCGAGGGGAGCCTGGCGCCGGAGCGCATCCCTGCAGCGCCGCGCAGCCTGGCGCGGTGCGCGCATCCCCCGCCCGTACGCGGCCGGGGCAGTGACAGACAGAGGAGGAGCAGCTTCCTTCGGCTCCGGCAGGGAGAAACGAGGCTCCTGGTTTTGTTGGGCTTTTGTTCAATTGTGTTGGGGTTTGATTTGTTATTTTGCCCTCTTCCCTTGTGGGCCGACCCCTTTCCAGGGGGCCGGGAAAAGGAGGGGGGCAGAGGACTGGTATTGGCCTCCTCCTGACGGCRAAGCAGGAGTGGAAAGTTGCACGAAGGCATGAATGTAATGTAAATAAATGACTCCGACTCCGAAACAAACAGACAAATGGACAAAGAAAAAAAAAAAAAAAAAAAAAAAAGTGCTGCATGGCTCGCATGGATACAACGCACCCCAGGGACGCTCCAGCCCCCGACTGGAAGCAGCGTCTAGTTCACACCATCATCCATCCCTCTTATCTGATAAGTCCCTTCGTATCAAACCTTCTATATACGAAATACAGTATAATAATAAAAAGTGCCATTTCGCCAGGTTTTTATTTTTTTTTTTTTGGTGTGTGATCAATAGGCAGTAGAGATCGTACTTTTGCCGTGGAAAAAAAAATGTAAAGATTTTATTTAAGACATAGTTGCATGAATATTCTCATTGGATTTTTTTTTTTATTTTTTATTTTTATGTCTAGGTGGGAATTACTTTGCTGGGAGAGATTTGCTTTGTTGATAATGGGTTGTGTTTCTTTTTTTGGGGGAGGTGGGGAGGGTAGGCTTTGTTTTTTTCTCTCTCTTCTTTTACARTATACATAATCAGTATTGCCTTTCCATCTGAATGTAAAAATTAGTACCCTTGATTTCTATTATGGTAACAGTGTAAACATAGAAAAAAAAAATCCAAGGCAGTTAAGCATGACCAATTAATGTCACTCTAGCACTTAGGCTGCGAAGTTTAATGGTAGAAAATTCTGTGCTGTTGTAAATCTTACTATAATTTGAGGAAAACAGAACTGAGGAAGCAAGTGAAACTTACTAATTCTATTCGAGGATTTTATAATGGCATATTTTTTCAGTATTAAAGTGAAAATGTTTTCAACTCCGGGTCCTTACCATTTTTCCAGCATCCAATTCTTGCAAACGGGTTACTTGGGTTTAGGGGACAGAGCCTCCTTTCAGTGCTCAGTGCGTGTTTCTCTCTCTCCCTCCCTCCCTTTCTTTCCCTCCCTTCCTCTTTCTCATTCATTCACAGGCAGAGGCACAAACACCCTTCCTTCCCCCCTTCCCAATGTAAATAACACACAGAAATTTCCTGCCTGCCTCCTCCCCTCTCCCTCCCTYCCCTCGCTTTTTTTTTTTTTAAAGGAGGCAGTGAATCCCTTTATTAATATTGTGAATCTCGTGCTGCTGCCGCTGTTGTCACCGCCTCTGCTGCACACACTGCAGATATATTAGGGATGTTAGTGGGAATTTGCTTAAGTGCCTCTGCCCAGCTTGGTCTCATTAAGCTGGAGCCGAATTTCCGCGGCCAGAATTCCCGCCCGGGAGCAGCTTGCCCGGTGGGGCAGCTGCAGGCAGCCGGGCTCCAGCAGCTGCCGCCACTGGGAAAAAATGAATTACCGCGCAGAGATTTTCCCGTTCCTGCACTGGGTACCTCCACCCTTTGATATTGGAAGCTGAAAAAAACACGGCGCAGTGCTGCAGTTGGACTTCAGGCAGCTCGCCTTTGATCCCGTTCCTGTACGGGAAAGTGCCCCTAAACTCAGTCAAACCTGTAAAGGCGAAAGTCTCTGCAAATCACTTGTAACTCACAGCTCAAGTCCCAGTGGAGACATGGAGAATTTCAGTCACGTTGCTCCTGGCTTTCTTCAGGCAGACAATCCTTTTAAAGAGTAAAACACCGTAAGGGACTTGCTAAACTTCAAATACTGATTTGGTTTGCTTTATAGAAAATGCCCACCTTTGGGATCTGTGAGGAGAAAACAGGCATACATACACATTGCAATACGTACGCTCTTGAAAGTGAGGCAAAAGCCTGATTCGAGGTATCCATGAAGAATTAAACATGGAGAATACATCATTCCTCCAGAATCTTTTATCACAGTGGAAAAATCTTCAGCCTCCTAGAAAATGCCTTGAAGTTTGGTTGTGCAGCTCTGAAAATGGTGTGGCCTGCTTAACTATACAAACCATKCCTATTTCAAGGTCCCTTCTTTATTGCACCTTGCTGCTTCGTTAGACAGATTGTTCTGCCAGGACACTAAGACAGTGATGGCAGTAGAGGCACTACTTTGCCATTGTGCAATCCACTGTTGAATAGTTGGAGAAGAAAAAACAAATGCACTTACATGTGAGCTGGTATTTCTGTCCTTAGGGGGCCATAAAATTTAGCTTAGGAATAGGCCAAAATAAGCTGTTTAGGTATAAGCTAGTGCACCCTTAGAAGACTACCTAAGTCTAGCTGCCTTCTTTGTGATATTGCAGTAGTAAAATTGAGTAACTGAGAAAATTAAGAATACATCCCATGTTAAAAAGAATAATAATTACATTAGAAGCACTGTAACGGAAGTTAAGATAAAACACGTAATAAATTAAAATGTCAAATCACTGACTGAGATTAGACATGAATGCATTTCAGAGAATATAATGCTACATATGTAATTTTAATTTGTCAYCATTGAAAAGTAGCATAAAGTTGCAAATTTGCTCATTTAGCTTCCTAAAAGTGCTAGTTCATTGGCATACCTAAATAGAAATGTTAATTCAATTGAAATGTTGAAGACACGTATTYATCACCCTTTTTCTAGGTTGTGGGGAAATGACAAAATGGAATTTTCTCTGTCATTTTTTGATTTTAACATTCACAGGATTCTTTCTTCCTTCTTGCAGACACTTGCCCTTAAGATACATAGATCACCCAACTCTCTGAGATGATGTAATAATTACCAGGCCTTGAATTACAATGCTCATCTTATTTACATGTTTAACACTTCCATGATTATTTTTATCAAACAAAACACTCAACAAAAAAGAAACATAAGAGAAAGAAAAGGGATTACTGAGGATGCTTTGAAGAGGAGTGAAGTGCAAATATATTAAATATGTTCAGTTTACTGCATTAACAACAATAGCCAAAAAGTAAATGTTCTATTTCTGGATAAAGACTGTCATGATACTATTTCTAACACTGGAAGCCTATACAATATACATGCTGGGTCAAAATGGGCATTTTTTTCCTGCTAACTTCAGAATCTTGTAACTTCAAGCATAGTATATATCACATTAAGTTACTTATTGCTTAATCATCACAACAAAGACATTACTGTTCTTTCAGAAAAGGCAGAAAGGAAATAGATGTATTATTTAGTTAGTTTTAAACGGGTTGTTTGTGGTTTGTCATTATTTCTGCAAAMACTTCAACTAAGAATAGCCTAGAATTTAAACTGTTGCCATAGAAATCTATGTCTTTATACATGGTAGCCTCCTGCATGCCATTGCAGAAGAGTGAATGGAATTCTAGAAGCAACCTGAAAAAAATTTAAATTCATACCCAGGGTGATGTGTGTCATTTTGAGAAAAAATGTCCTGTTGGAACTGCATAGAAATGTGTTATTATATTGCTTTACTAAATGTATTGGCTGTGTCAGGTTATTTTACAACTTCWGTGCAGTTGCATTGAAAATAGTTTCAGATCTGCTTGCAAAGTAAATGATGTAATCTTTGAGGAGGTTTATTGTTTGATGTGAGTTAGATTTTTTTTTTTCCTTAGTGCATTTTTATTTAGTTATTTTTTTTTTAGCAAGAGTGGGGGTAGATGTTATCTGATGTAGAAGAAAAAGTTTTGGATACTAGTCTTACTCAGGTAGAAAAGCCATGAACTATGCAAGGTGAACATTTCACACTTTTTTARGCTGGTGGCAAAACCCATTAGAGTKAAAATTAGAGCAGAAAGAGGCTGAAAAATGCTCATCCTTCCCCACAGAATAATTTTTACCTTTCATTATTCATTAAATGATCTGTAGGTCTCACAAACACCAAAGTTTCTCAAAGACAAGTAGCTCTTAGTAAAGTGACAAACTCTTTCACTTTGTATTTTTGTCAGTGGTTTCTTAAATTTCAAAAGACAGCGGGAATTTGTTTGAAATTAAATGAAAAACCTTTAAATTACTCTTTTTCTGTGTAACCTTCTCCAAGACAAGACTTCATCTGAGTGGYTTTCTTGGAAAATGGTGCACAAGATATAGTCAAATCTTTAACATCTTTGTTYCTTCTTATATTTGGAGTTTGAATCTGCATGGCAGTTGTTTTATTCTATACTTTGTAATTTTTTGCACTATTTGAATTAGTCAGAGAGAATTTGGCTACATTTTTATTCACATGTAATCAAAAATGGGCACTCTTAGATGTTAAAGGATCTCATTAGGTAGATCCTTCTGTATTTATGTATTTATGTTCTGTRTTCTGTATTTAGGTTCCCATTGACAAATACAAATAAGATGGGAAGTAGGACAATTTCTGTGGCTGAATATTATTCAATGTGCTTGTGCAATTCAAATTTGTGGGATTTTTTGTGATTTATGGAACAGAAATTTCTAGGCATTGGGCAGGACTTCAGAGTATTTGACTACGGCACAAATGCCTTTTTTTTGTATTTAGGGAGAAGTCAGAGGGTGAAGAATTAATAGGTTGTGTTGATAAGATATGGTTGTCCTAATAACATGCAGATATTTCTGTTATCTGTATAAAATTATCAATCTGTTTAACTGCATTAGAAATAGGGACACAACCAACTAAAATCACAAGAATCATTATATTTTACTCAGTTTTCCCCAGAGAAATACTAGCACTGGAGAAAATGTGGACTAAAAATGTTGAAAATTTATTGTATTAAACTACATTCATTATGATTATGTTTAGCCATGATACCTTAATGGGCTAACTTGGAACAGAAGATGATATTTAACATATTATCTGTGAGTTTCAGAAACCTTTATAATTTTATTTTGTTGGGTTAAGAAATATAAGTGAGACCTCTCAGTATTACTTCTCCAAGATTAATTATCAGGTCAATGGACATATTGTCATGCTGAATGGTTCCATCTACTAGTTAAAGTTTCTGAATCAATTTTTGTGAATATTTTCAATATACATTCTTCAGTTATGTGAGAGAGGAACAAAGTCACCAGAAAGTCCCCTAGAAGGAAATAGTCTCTTGCATCATACACTTGAAGACTAAGATGAAAATTCGTAGTAAAGAATGGACAGAAAAAGCTCATTGTAGAACACACTCAGTTGACTCTAGGTGAATGACTGCTTAACCTACCGTTATTTATTGGTATAAGTGGCACAAAGTGCCCCTGGCAGAAAGCACTGGCTCCACAGAGACATTGGTACCCTCTGAATTCCTCAGTACTTCTCCCTTTCTATTAGGTAGTCAGATTGATTCCCCTCAGCTACTTCCCAGTTAAGCCACTGGAACAAATTCTCTTATCTATTAATGAGTTTTGATGATGTCATGAGCATTCAGACAGACCCCTCAAGCTTTGGTCTCAAAGCATGTCTAACCATGGGTTGTCATATTTGGTTTGTGTTACTTCATTTCTGAATCAGCTGCATCTCTTGCAAGTGGGAATTTTAGCAAACAGAACYCACTAAAATGTAACTTCAGGAAAACAAACAAATGTGAAGATAATGGTTCTTTTTATTTTAAATGAGGTTTCAAATAGTAAAGATCGGCTAATACAATACAGACCATCTGTGAAGAAATTAAGAAGAAATATAGTCTGGTAGAAAAAATTAGGGAATATGATTCATTTTCTGGATTACTCTCTGACCTGGAATTAGGTGGTATCTTTCTCACCTAGTTTGAATTAACTGCCCTAACAGTCAGTAGTGCCCTAAGAGGTGTCCTGGAGTATCTGAGCTGTGTGCACAAGACTGAGAGGCACAAAATGAGAACTAGGGCACACTCGAATATTTCTGGAGTGGCACCTGAACTCTGGTATACATTAGGGCATTAGAAATAGGAGTAGACACCCATGTGGGAACAACTGAATTGAATTCTTGATCTACCCTGAGAGGCCGGTGGGTCGGTTCACTTGATACACAAAATACATTGATTCAAATAAGTAATTTGAAATAACTTGGTGTCTGAGGTGCTGACAGAAAAGACTCGAGTTTTGTAGGACATGTGATCAGATGGGGCCCAGGCAAGGTACTTCAAGATACCACAAAGGCATTGAGTGTCTATGGAGAAGCATGAGCTTCTTCTTCTATGGAGRCTCCATGAGCTAAATGTAGCTCCAATTACATATATCTGTGTTGCAGATAATTAAATGCATTTGAATTTGAGAGTTAAACCAAACCCTTAAAACTACATTAAATAAATTGTATCAGAGACGGTTTGCTGAGACRTGGCAATTTTTAAAGGATGACCATTATTTTTCAGAGGTATCAATAGAGGCCACATACATACCACACACTCTTTTCATCTGTTTTYCTAACTTGGATTTTATTTTTGTCTTTTCAAATTGCTAGTTCTTTGACTTTGGGATTGTATCCTAATGGTTGCTTTTGGATGGGACACCTATTTTAGCCAGTGTTGTTAGAAATTGTTACAGTACATAACAGCTATAATAGTAACCTCATAAAGTAATATAGGGCTCAGGAAGCAAAAATGTAACAACAGCAAAAAAAAATCCTGACAGTTATTGCTGATACCATAATAATAAATAACATGTTCTGGGGTCAAGCTTGAAATATAAATGAGGAATACAATACTCCAGGGTTGTAGTCATTATTGAAGTCATTAAGCTCATCACAATGAAAGATAAATGCTACAAATGGATGAGAAAATGCAGTGGAAAGCGTTTCAGAAAAAAGAAAGTCTGGTTTATGAAAATAGAGTGCAAAACAGTTAAGTGGATTGTCACAGGAGGTTTGAAAAAGGAAAAAATATAATTTAATTATGGACACACAGTAACAACTTATTCACATGAGAGATCTTTAAGGGAAGACAGATGGTAGGAAAGATTTAAGTGCAGGATGTAGAATATGTAGCTAGACCCTAGAGACTATTGCTCAATTGCCCAGGAAAAATATGGCACAACAAAGTTGGCAATATTGTGTACTGGGCACTTTGTAAGCAATATGGACTTCTGAACAAAAGTGCAAGAACCTACCCTGGGTACAAGTGGGGAGAATGAAAGTACAAGACAGTATGGGATTTTTTTCCACTGTTGCAATTTGGGAAGCAAATTCCAAGAGAGTTTGCTTATAAAGGTTGTTTTTTGACGGGTTTTTGTTGTGGRGTTGTCTCTGTCTTAGTTAGTTTGTTAAGGAAATATTGACAAATGGGGTGGTGAAGATCATGGTAGTTGAAAAAAGTGTGTGTATGAAATTATTATCCTTGCCTGGAACCATTCCTCAAAACACTAGGTCAATGGATACAYCTAAACATCCAAAATAAAAGCAACTTTCTGAATTTTGAGGTACATTTTCACTGTTGCAATAAYCTTAGATCCCCACCAGAAATTGTGTTCTGCCCAATGATATTACATGTGGCAGGAAATAATAATATTAATTGCAGTAAAAATAATGAAAGTACCTTTTACATTTAAGGGTTTTCCCACTTGGGGTGTTGTGTGTTTGTTTGTTTTCTCTCTGCTTTTTTGTTTGTTTGTTTGTTTTTTGTTTTTTGTGTTTTGATTTATATATATATATTAATGTAAAAACAAGATGCAGAAACACAACATGACAGTATAAGAATGAACAAAAAGAATGCACTAAATACATTGTTGGGCCCTGCAGATTTGCTGAAATTATTCAGAAAGAAAAACTGCTGGTCTGAGCARCAGAGCGAAAGATGTTATTGACATTGGCTAAGAGCGCCCATGGGAAAAAGAAACACGCACATTTGTGAAAGGTCTTTCTATGACTATGCTGCTATTAATGAAAGATGATCTTAACTGACTAAAATGTTAGTATAAGACAATACTCCTCTGCAACTACATAAATTAGAATGTATATTTGGAGTAATGATTAGACTGTTGATTTGGCAATAAGACAATATTAAAATTAGGCTGACAAGGAAGTTGTTCTTATTACAGGTCCGTGAATTACTGTCTGCCCAAAATTACTAGCTCAGCTGCAGACATGTATATTAAATTAAGCCCATTTTTCCTTTGAACAAATTCATAGCATTTGTAAGTTCCCATCTGAATAATAAATTCAAGGATTCTCARCTGCATTCTTACTGTACCTGAGCATGTCCATTATGTTACATGGATGGATTAGGAATGGAACAATAGCGAGGAAAAAAATTATGGTGAGGTTTAGAAATACATTATGTATTTTAATGGATCAGTTCTAATTAGAAATGTTATATCATAGCAGAGTTCTGGTCAKATAATGTAATACAGTTGATTTACATGGATCTTATTTCTATAGATCGTTTTGTGAAAGCAATACATTTCTTATTATGAAAAAAAAATCTTTGGGTAAAGACATTTAGTAAAGAATGCTCACTTCAAGAATGGTTGATACTACTAGTATTAATGGAACCATAATCACATCTAATATGATACAGAAAGTAGATGGAAATTATTAAGATATATGTTTCATTAGAACACATATTTTTGCAGCCCAAATCCCATTGACTGTAAGTTTCTGTAGTTTTCAGTGAGCTACTACTGTTTTCCAAATGTCAGGGTTTACTAAAATAGGAAAAATTGCTTTTGTAGGGAGAGAAAAGGTAGTTATAAATCCTTCTTCTCTCTGGATTTTTGAGGAATCAATGCAGGAATRAATTTTCAAACAAAAGTGAAAGAAGAAGAAAACTTAGAAAATATAATTGTGTAACATAAGTCCTTTTGCATCAGACTGAGTGCCCCATAAGTCTTTGACTGGAACAGGATCCTTTACTACGCTRAAGTAACAAAACCAGACTGTGAGCAAACTCAAACACCGAAAGTATAACCCATATTAGATAATCCATAATGGGGAATACCTACTGAATAACTATTCTATCATAACYTAGCTCTTTTCCATAGTTGTCAACTAGCTCTGTCCAAGACAAAATTGCTACAGAAGGGACAAGCCCTTGGCAATGTGAACATAAGCCAATTTGTACTTGGAGGTTGAGCCCATGATTTAATTCTGTTTCTTGCTTGTTTAGAAGTGTGAATATCCACAGTGTATCTCCTGTGGTCTCAGCATTTGGCCCAGAGATTCTTAGATGGGCTTAAAAATTGTAGCTTTTGTTGTTGTTTTTATTGTTGTTTTCCTTTCTGCTTTCTTCAGTGTATTATGCAATTCCTTCTCAGAAATACTATTGGATTTCTAGAACAACCTTCAATCTCCCTGCCTTTCCCTCTGACTAACATTAGGCAAGCAGACTAGAATATATCAATGAGAAATTTTATTTAATGATTTTTTTTTCCATGTGTGCAAATACTCTGTGTTAAACTACTAGAATGGTTTGTTGCCTTAATTTAAATTGTTGCAGTTATGACCAATGGCGTTCGTCCTCTTTGAACTCAAGGCAGATGTTTGGGACTGGATTCTTAAAAGGGTTTCAATATCATTTGAGATGTACATGCTTAGGTGGAATTCAAGGCATCCTGGGACACCTGAGATATCTATCCAGGGTTAATACATTTTCTATTCTGACCTGGCAGCTGGAATTCAGGCAAGATGCTTTAGCATACCTTAAGTGCTACAGATGATTACGTTAAAGCCTTTTCAGTGTTCCCTAGCTGAAACGTAACAGCTGTATTGTGAGCCCATGAATTTGCACATCACAGTCTGTAACTGAATTGCAGCTTCTAAGGTTGGGTGAGTTAAATCACAGCTAAGCTATTTGACTTTTATATTGCTAGAGATAAGTGTGATGAAGCTCACACTTGTGAATAACATCCTCAGGTTGGAACTTTCAATTAAAAATAAGAACACGCGTATAAAAGAAAGCAGCCAAAGAGTATCTTTGAAATATTTTTTCCACCGTCAAATCACATTTTATTAAAAGGAAACCAGAAAATTATAGACAATACACACAATTTATCATTTTAATAATGTTTGCTGTTATATCGAGGCACAGATATATATTAACTTTTAAATTTTTACACCACATTAATATTCGATCTTACAGTCCTTCAAATCAAAAAGAAGGATAATATCCTAATAACAACAACAGCAACAATAAAAATGAGATGCTTTTTTGGTTTTTTTTCTGCTTCCCAAGGGAGTTTCTGTATYGGTTTCAGGACCTCCTTAATTTAGTATCATAGAAATGAATCAGAATAAACCAAATAATCTCAACCAATTTACTTTCAATATATCATGGTACACAAATTATGAAACAAAAATACATGTAGAATTGTCTCAAATAAACAGGTATTTTTTTTTGTTTGTTTTTTTTACTAATGCCAGTCCAAAAAAACATACTGTGAATACAGGAGAAAGATGAAAATAACTAAATCCAGCTCCTTCTTAGAAAAGTAGCTCTATTAATTAATTCAGTTGTGACTGAAAGTTAGAAGRCATGGACTTTGCTGTAGTATCTGAGTTTGTAGAATGAATCTAGTTCCAGTTAGAATCCATAAAGCACGCAGATCAATATAACCACAACTGACACTAATTGACAAGCCTAATTGACAGTATTAAGGCAGAAGCCAAGAAACCAGATACTAACTCTTCTTCTCCCTCCCCTCACTATGATGCAARAGTTCTGACAAAAGTTCTAACTTTCTGAAAACATGGGTTATACTAATCAGATAAACAGATATGCCTATTAAGATTTTTTCTTCATTCAGTTGTGAAGATGAATTTCAGTATATTCATTCTGCTGCAGTGTAGAGTTCTCCTGCTGAGAAAGTCACCTTTGACTTTCTGTACAGTCAGTGGGGAGAAATGGGAACTGTTCAGGTTCACATGACATTTTGGGATGCAAGGAACATTTCAGCTGTAGACATAGACACCAAATTTAGCTAACTAAATATTATCATATGGGTGTAAATTGTTGTGTCTAAACTCTTATTACAGTCATCATCAAAGGAACAGCCAGTATAGAGAACAGAGGATAGAGAACAAAGAATAGAGAATAGAMAACAGGGAGTAGACAATAGAGAATAGAAAGTTTCTCAGATAAAACTCCACTTTTAAAAGTAGTATTATTTTGGGTTTCCTGGGTATCCAACATGGCCTCTAGCTGCCCCTTGAGAAGCTTATAGTTATTTTTCATGTCCTGGTTCATGTCTGTGAACTCCATGAGTGTCCTTGAGTGTCCTGGTTGTCTGAGATACAACCATTTATGCTTTGGCCAAGATTAATCTTTTCACTGACTGTATGTGGAATTTAGATCCTTAGTTCACATTTGAACACCTATGTTTGGAAGTCTGAATCTCTAAATAARCCTTATCCATATTTAGAAAGAGATAAAGCATGTTTTAAAAGTTTTATTTCTTTCCATTCACTCTAACAGGAATCTAGRGCACCTAGTCTAAATATATGACTGCAACCATAAACAGCTGCATTTCCTCAAATTAATTCCACACTTTGAGTATTTGGCTTGGACCATCTATTCCTCTGCTGTAAAATAGCATAGTATCAGTGACCTACCTGAATGGAGAGGCARGGATTCAGGTGTCTGAAATCTCCTTTCTTACCCCTTGTCCCAGCAGCATGGAATTCTGGAAAATACCAGCCATAATACATCTGAGTTCTCAGACCCCCAGGGAACGTTCCCTCACTTCAAAGAGTCTGTCTCCATCAAGRAATGGCCCTACTGAGCACAGGCATCTTTGCTCTGGATTAACCTTGATTGAGAAGGAGGTGGGGCGGGAGAGGGGAAGAATATAGAAGTTTTAGCTCTTAATATCTCTGATATTAAAAGCACAAATTAATCTATGAAAATACCAGGAAGTAGTTTCCTGTCTCAGAAAGTGTTCATATGTGCAGAAATGTCATGTTAATTGCAAAGGAATCATGATGGCTGATAATGAAAGCATTCTTTTCCTCCTTTATTATATCCCTGTAGTATTTGTTGCACARAATTGCATATTATTACCCAAAAGTCAATGGTGAAGAAAAGGTTGAAAATTCCTTCTGAAACTAATATTGAAGTTATAAGAAGGATCAGTAGAGATCTCAGTAGACTTAAGTGCAAATTGTTAAGAGTAGTCAAAACTAATAAAAAAGTTCCTTTACATGATTTAGAAGCAAATTGTAAAATACRTTTTTAAGTCACAATCAATAGAAATATTTTCAGATTTATAGTAGTTAACTATATGTCCTGTTGCCTTCTGTCAGATTTAAAAGATTGCAAGAATCAGAGTTAAAATCAGAATGAATTGACTTAAGTTATTTAGCTTTAGAAATGCTGGTGATTGTTTTAAATAAAGTCAGTGTTGTCATTTGCCTTCTATCTCTCATGAACAAGGCTGTACAACATAACCACTATACATAATTTATAGATAATGAATTGGAAAAAAAAATCAACTCCCCAAAAGTCTGCATTGAAATGGAATTTTCATTTGAAGAAATGTCTGAGAAGGGTGAAGCAGAATGAAGAATTTCATGCTGGATTTTTCACTACATTWGGCAGTCTGTGTGTGGCAAACAAAAACAGCTCAAGTTTTTATTCTTAATTGACTCTGATTCCTGGTAAATTATGCATATGAACATAGTTCTGTAAGCAAGTTTTAATTATTTTTCATGTTAATATAATACTTCAAACCAGATATTGTACTTGACTATTATGTTCATCATCACACTATCTTTCTCATCGGGTTCAATGTGTTACTAAAATTTTAATTGAATTGCCCTATAGAATGGTAGAACAGTTTAAATTTATTAATTTTTCTCTTATTTCTCCATCTCTATCAAAGTAAAGTTTCAAGCTTGAGTTCTATCATATATTTTGTGTAACAAGCTATTTGCAATCAACTGGGCAGATCCCGATGCAGCTTTCTAAACCAAATGTTACATTTCTACCTGTTTCCCAGTATTTTGGAATAATCACATGGAAAACCAATTGCAACACATAGATGAGTCTTCAAAGATATGGAGGAACATTTTTACCTTGTTAGTTCAACAGACATTGGGATAATACTAATGCATTAGTGCAGAACCCAGGAGTTGCTTTATGAAATGGAAATTTTTATTGTGTACTCAAAGTTTGAGCTGAATATGAATTTTCAGACTACATGCATAGGCAAGGCTAATTCAAAAGCCACCTGACTTTGGCACATCTATATAATAGAAAATCATGTCAAAGAAATAGAGTTTCAACTCAAAAGTAATAAGGTTGGTAATAGAATGGAGAGACGTAAATAAATGGCATTGCATTAAAGTTTAAAAATTTTAAAATTTATACTTTTTAAATTGCCAGACACTTGAAGCAGGATTTAACTTCTTCCATAATCACTTTCTTCCTACTGATCTTTACATAAGAATGTTGTTTGACATGCCTTTAGTGTATCACACATCCACCCACACATAAGATATGATAATCTGATTTTACTTTGATGTATAGTTCTGTAAATTTGCATTCAAATCAAGGAGTGTGAGACTCACTAATAGTAAAATTGACTTATACCTATCTATGGTATTTTAGATTAATAGAAAAATCAGCATAAATGAGGCCTAATCAAAGTTAATACTCCAGTTGCTTGGCCATGTTAATACCATCATCTGGTATTCATTGCATATTCAAAAATGCCACGTATTCAGTGCAAGTAATGCAGTAATGATGGGCAAATCTTTAACCAATAGACTCTACTCTTAGTTAATTCCCAGTGTTGAATTACATTAAAATAATATCTAGAGCATATGTTTTGAGTTGGAGCTGATAGTTGTGAACATTCTGGCTAGTGGAGAGAAGGGGTGTGTTCTTCAGAAACGATATTGTTTCTTCCTATTTTGGGACCTGAATAACTACATACAGCTAAGGAATGCTTTTTCATGTCAGAATTGTGAAATAAAGCAATTAAATTAGGACAATAATGTATGTGCCTAGCACCATTTAAGATATTTTAGTATAACTGAGAAGTGTACATAGTGATGGCAGACGTGCACAGGTCTGAAGAGAACTTCATATMATTTTGGAGAAAAAGATGGAGACCAGAGATCATGTCCCAGGACACCTAAAATGTCATTGACCCCTATGTAAATGCACTTGAATGAGAAGGACACACTATTATCAGTTTGTTCAAAATGCCTGTCTCAAGCCCCTGAGCATCAAGATCAGGAATGGGGGAAAATGGTATCTCCCATGGTAGAAGAAGGTCCAGTTTTGCACCACTTGAGGAGTATAAATATACACAGGTCTGTGGGATCTGATGAGGTTCATCCCTCAGGTGGATCCTGAGGGAAGTGGCTGATGCAGTTGCCAAGCTGCATTGCTCCCATTTTTAAAAAAGARCACCAAAGAGGACCCTGATAACTACTTATCGGTTGATCTCATTTCTGTGCCTGCTAAAATCATGAAGCACAGCCTTCTGGAGAGTATGTAGAAACACATGGAAAACAGAGAGACAATTAGAGAAAGGAAAAATTGYGTTTGACCAAGCAATTAGCCCTCTGTGATGGAATGACTACATCAGTGGACAAGGAAAGTGCTAGTTGTTATTCTGCCTGGACTTCTGTAAAGCCTTTGATAACATTGTTCATAACGTCCTTCACTAAACGCCAGAGTGTGGGCTTGACAAATGGACTGTTAGATGGATAAGGAATTGGCTGGGTGGCCATGTCCAAAGGGTTACAGTCAATGGCTCAAAGTCTAAGAGGAAAACAAGCAGTGTACTTCGAGGGTCCGTACTGGGACTAATAAAATTTGTTGTATTTAGCAATAGCACAGACAGTGGGATTGAATGAATCCWCAAGAAATTTGCAGATGACATCAAGCTGACTGGTGTAGTTCATAAGCTTGAAGGAAGGGATGCCATCCACAGAAACCTTGAAGACCAGGCTCAAATGAACCTCACGAAAGACATCCCTGCTCATGGTAAGGCAGTAGAAGTAGTGATCTTTAAACTCTTTCAACACAAAACATTCTGTTTTATGACCCTATGCTCTAAGATTTCTACTCAGGACTTAGTATTTTAATATAAATTAGTTTATTAATTAATTAATAACAATAGTAAAAGAGTAATTATTTTAAAATACTACAAATAAAAATAATGAAAAGTAAAAATTTTGTGTAAGCATGCTGTTTTTAACATGCCTTATTAAATCACAAAAAACAAACATCAGAAGACAAGACGGCTAGATGCTTATACCAAAAATTAGTATATTTTTACATCATATGAAAAATATTTTAAAAAAATCATTAAAATTTATTGTCTRGCTTTTGCAAAGAAAAATTGTGTTTCATCTAGTGAATTCTTTCTTGATTATATGTTTGACTCTGAGAATGAAAACAAGGTAATAGAGTTTTGGAAGAGCTTTTACAAAATCAGTRCAGTGAGATCTGTGGCACAAGAAACCAGGATGCATTCATACAGATGGAATAGAATGGTTCCTATCAATTCACCATCAATATAGATGGAGTAAATCTTCCACAGCATGTGGCAAACGTATTCCAGAAGACCAAGAGTTTACAGAAATGACGTTGGTCTATCAACCTATCCTTTCCTGTTGGACACCACTAGGTGCAGAGGGCTAGTCTATACTCTTATTGCTGTTCACTGGACATTACTCAATGCAATGTGCTGGTGTATTYTAGAATGTCATAGAAGTTCTTGAAAGGGATGTTGGCAGTTCTTGAATACTAAAGGGGAGGAATGATGCTATGTCAGAAAAAAAAAAATCACATTGATACGCGTAGATATTGAAACCAGTTCTGCCAAGGTTCCAATCTACTGTTGAATAAATGGAAGACGAAGTTGGAGCAAATAACGTATATTAGGTTTTAATCTTTATTGGACACATTTATATTATTTTGTAGTTTGCATAAGTGAAACAGTAAAATACTCTAAAAAAATTAAAAAGTGTGATAATGCTAGAAGCTGGATAAGTTCAACATGGCTATTTAACATTTAATGTACTTTTCAAAATATTCACAAAATAATGATAGCTTTATTGTCTCAAACAGCCAGATTTTTCACTTTAATTCAAAATGTCTGTCCCAGAAATAATTTCTCCAAGCTAAACCATGGCATATGTCTCACTGCCAAGCAAAATTTTTAATGCAGAAAAGCATTAATTTTTATTTTACAGACCTACAAACATAAGGGAAGATTCAGATGAATTTCTGAATTCAGCTAACCGAAGAGCTTCATTTTATAATACGGATTATAAATTGTGCTGGCAATTAATCTGTAATGTGACTAATCCTTTTTATTATCTTAATAAAAAATAAAATATGTTTCACATTCTCAGTGGAAAAGCATTTCAGGAGTTTTTAGCACAGGGACTCAGCATGCTCATGTGCATTCTCCTACACTTATCTACAAGTTAATACCTTGATCTTGCAATAAATGTCATGCAGGCAGAACACGGCTTTTAATCCCTCAGTAGAACTAAAACCTTATATCTATGAGGGCTTATTTTAAAGGAAAGTGCTTTATTTGAGTGCCTTTACAGCTGAGGAAATAAGAAGTAACCCACAGCCATGAACTCTTGATTGACACAGGCAATCATTGTTTTTTGTTGGCAGAAAAGTCTGTCAAGAAAAGCAAGTGTGTTTTCTTGGTATTTTAATGACTAGTTAAGTTGAAAAGTAGGTSAAAAAGTAACTCTGTCCTTCTGGCACTTTCTTCACAATCATAAAAGTGAAAACTTACTAAAATGAATAAAGGCATGTACTGGGCTAATCTTTATTACCAAGTTGGCTTATTTTTTTATAAGTTTCTTGTATTCATATGTGTTGGAACACTGCATTTTAACAGGTAGTTAGCTGAATTAAAGTTAAGCAGATAATAATATAGGCCAAAATGTTGAATACATTATTGTTTTAGGAAAAGTAAATAGATATGTGTGGTTGTGTTTGTGAGTGGAAATGAGCAGACACTGGCTTTGCCAGCTACTAGACATTTCTCTTTCAAAGGTTCCATGGTAGGAACCACGGTTCTTCTTTCCAGGTTGGCAAAGCTTGGAAAACTTACACGAGTACAGATGGTATTTCTACAAACATGCCAATAGCTAGGAAAAGCAATGCAGATATGTTCTTATAGTAACACATCTCTTTTTATCTGAAAAAATATGGCACATTACATTATTTTTTAAATATTCTTGTTTATATCCACATTTGAATTCTTTAGTAAGTCACTGAACGAATTTGTTCGTTGCTTTAGTTAAAGAAAATCTCTGCTCGGATGATACTTAAATAACAATTCACATACTAATTTATTGCCACACAAGAAGAATATAAGAAACTTTTCAAGATCTGAAYATTTTTTTGCTTAAACTGAAACTTTTTTAATACTATGCAACTACTATCTGTTACTTCAGCATGAAGAGGTTTAATTTGGCACAACTTACGTGAAGAGTTTACATGCTTGCTGTAAATGTGTCATCTGTAGCTTAAAATCTTTCAGATACCATAATTTGCTCTTCTATTGCCCATACCATTGGTAAATGTAATTATCCCATTTTGTTCACAGGATAAATTTCTTATATATTTTGAATAAATATTGGTAGCTGCTGATAACTCAATGTTTCTCCAGGTAGCTAGAGCTTGTACATTTTTTTTCCATGCAGCCAAATTCCAAAAATTGAAGTAGGTTAACTAAGGATACTTTTCCCTATTAAAATTAATAGTTTCCTGTATTGAAAAACATCAAGTTCCCTTTTTACCTGTCCCATGTTCACTTTCAGAGTGATTTTATAACTTGATGACTCTTTTATATGCTTAGTTAATTTTTTTGGCAAGATTTGGTTTCCTATTCTCCCATAAAATTTTTAATCCATATTTCAGATATACCATCAAGATGAAACCTCTAGTATTCAGCAGCTGATGCATTTTCCAGGAGAAAGATAATGCTCTGTTATTTCTGACTTTTAATATACTTATAAAACTTATCCATAAACCTACATTCTAAAATAGAAAARTAGATCAACTTTGATTCAGTATGAGAGATGGTCATATGTGACTTTTAGAAGGAAAGGACTGTGAAATTTCATGGGTGTTTTTCTGCAAACCTGGAGTATTCTATTTACTCTGGAGGAGAAATATACTTGCAGTAAAAAGCAAGATAGAYCCAGTGAGGAGTAAAACCACAGTTTGTCAAGTAATATGATTTATTTGTATGATATTTAATTTTTTTACAGCTTCTCTACTTCTCTTCAGTCTTCCTCTAAACTTATATAGGTTTTCACTGCATCTTAGTGTATTGATTTTTAATTATACAATGGAGCTGATAGACGAGCAGAACTTAATKTTGGTGAGTAGATGCATGTAAAACTGTGAAGTTCCAATAAAACAGAAAAAAAATAAGATGAAATAGTACCTTCAAGTGAATGAATTAAGTGTTCATAAGAAAAGTCAAATTTTGGGGAAAGCACTGATAAAATTAGCAATTCTAYAGGGTTCAAAAATGAAGGGGGGTTTAAAATCCTGATATTTCAGATATGTAAAAAAGTGACCAGTAATTGTTTATTTTTTTATTGGAAATCTACACAAAAATAATTCTTTTCAATGAAAGCATTGATCAATTAATTTTAAGTAATTATGCAATTCCCACCTGTGGTTCCATTTCTTTTCTGAYTTCACCTAAGCATCCTCTGTTCCTTGTAGTCTCTTAGCATTTTCTTTATTATTTTTTTTCTTAGGTCCTACAAGTTTGTTTTAGTTTCTAGCCCTAATCATCTTAGCAATATTAAAACAGACATATTTTGCTCTGAATTGCATAATATGTTTGTCCACGAGAAAGGAAAAATATCTTCTAGTCAAGGCATGACCGCCCCCATGATATGGAAAGGAGCGGCCTCTTTCTTGTTTAAKAGACAGAAGCATTCAGTAGCCTGAGTCTAGGTAGGTGTGAGACACCCTGTGATGGTCTACTGAGCTCCCACTTAGGTCTGGCAACCTGTCTGTTCGTCCTGCAGGTGCCTCCAGCATGCCAAAGGGGTTCCAGTGGTGTGGGCTGCCTGCTGGTGGGTGGCTGTGGCATCCTTAGATGTGTGGTGGCTGGGAAATATCAGGTACTGTAGCCCTGGTTCCATGCCTGAGATGGCTTGGTTTTCTGAAATTCTTTTCCCAGGGAATTTTCTGTAAACAAGAGAAAWGTTTTTGTAACTGTACTATGTTATTCATTCCTTTTCCGAGGAGGGACTTCTTCTTGATGCCCCTCTGGTCTGACCAATGTGATTGAAGAGGTATACCTTTGTTTCACCAATCAAATTGGTCTGTGTAAAATAGTATAAAAGAGAAACACATCCCAAAAATAGAAGAGTYGTTTGCAGCCTTCTGAATCTCAGAGTCTGCATTGTTGTAGTGTAAAACAGTGTCAAGGTACCTATTGAATCTCTAGTCAYCTACATAATAAAACCTAAATTTGTGTAATTTGAAAGGTGAATCCCATCCTGAGAGACCTAACTCGAGATATTTAAGGCAAAAGCTATTTCATCATCTTCTTTACCTGGATTCTTGACATGAGGACGCACATCCATGGGTTTTCAGTTGCTTACAGAAAGATGAGGGATCCTCCATTAAATGTCTTTGTCCAGAATCCCTCCTTCCTAAGAAAATAAGGATATTTTTAATATGAAGTTATCTGAATTTGARTTATAATTAAAGAAGCAAATGCAATATACTTTGGTTAGTATTGGAGATAGGGAGTTATCCATCAAAAATAATGTATTTAAGCGTCTCTTTAGACGCATGCAGGTGTTGTTTGAGGCTGAAAATAAAAAAAGAGTGAAAGCATTTTAAATACTTGATTTTGCATGACTGCATTATTCATAGGAAACAAACACTCAAACAAAATATGTCTCCAACCCCAATCATACCAAAGATTCTAGGACTATGTGATGAAAATTCAAGCTGGGGAGACAAAGGAAGAAAAAGTAGGGTTTATCTAAAAATACATACATTGCTTGTGTTAAAAAAGAAAAAAAATAGTTTTTATGTGTTCAGGATAAATAGATTAGCAACAGTGTTAAAATATATTGTAAGTACATGATAATCTCAGTGAGATGTATGTAGAGGTACATTCATGCTCTTATTTTTGCAGTTAAAATAAGAACAAGGAGCAGAGAGAAGCCATGAAGTGCCCAAAGTTCTCAKATTGTTATGAGTTTGAGGAGGACAAAGTAGTCTGCTGAGGACACCTSTCTTTCTGTTTCTATGCAGAACCATAAGTCTTGTACTTAAGCTTAGAAGATCTTAACAAATCTCAAAAGGACTTGGTTCTGTAGTAGGAGAAAGGAAACATGTGTCCAAGTCATCTCATTGCAGTTTACCACTGCAGAAATTATTTTACTCTTAATTGGATTCCACTGAAATAACTTCACCCGTAACAGTGATCAACCTACTGCAGAGCCAGGACTGGAGATCACCTTTTTCAGATTCAAAGAACTGTAAAACAAATCTAATGACAGTGATTGACTGATATCCTATTTCTAGAGAAAGACCATATTCTTAAATWATATTTTCTGTCTAATTTCTCAGGTTCTGTAATAATGTCAAATGATTTTTTTTGTTGTTGTTGTTGTTTTTTTCCTCCTTTTTTTCAATTTTTTTTTAAATTTAYTTTTGCCCAAGGCATTAACACAATACACAAATAAATGTCATTAAAATCATGGAAGGGTGTGTGGATGTGTCACTAAGAAACACTTTAAGTGTKGACATCATGAACACTGAGTTTTTGAAGACATTTGTGAAGGTTTGTTAAATATTTCCTTTAATGTCAGGAAACAAAGGAATTTGTGTACCATTTTGAAGTGTAAGGATCTGAAGTCCAACCTGGCACTTCCAAGAATAAAAAAAGAGGATTCATAGTTGAGTTCAAATTTTGTTTCAYTATCTGACTTTGCTATGTACAATATCTTCTCTTCAATATATTAGGTGACACCATACAAGTAGGAGAAAGTACCTTTTTGTGACTTCAGGTAGAAATATTTTCTGAGAGATTGCRTTCTCAAAATTTATTCTGTATAGTTAGACAGATATGCTAGATGTGTGGGAGTGGGCTTTTGCTGTTGACAGTGAGGAGTGTGCTTCCCTCCATTGACAAAGTAACAAATGCTGAGTTTCACTGCCAATCCTCTCAAGACCATGCCTATGATTTATTGAGGGTATACAATAGAGGCAAAAGTGTAATATGAGCCTGTGCCACTGTGCAGTGCAGGGGGAGTATGCMAAGAATTTTTCAGGTGTAAGAAATATCAGAATTCGGAACATCTGAATTTAGTATGTGTTCTGAGACAATATACTTAAATTGCTAGATCAAAAGCCATTGACATTAGTAACAGTCTTTCCAATGTTTACAGTAGGTGTACTATCAGGTCTCCTATACATATGTACAGATTATATGTATGTTATGTACAGAGCTTAACTGACCCCCAAACCAAACCTGTCTTTACATAAAGGTTGAACTGTTAGAGAATGCAATGCCCTCAGTCTGAAGACTCCCATCACTTCAATGAAAAATGAATGAGATCCTTAAACGGTAGAGACAGAATGTTATTCTATCAGAGAATAAAACAGTGACTAGAAAGACTGTAAAGATATTTTGTATGTGTAAAGTATACTACCTACCACAGAAGTAGATTCTCAAAGTAATTAATATTGTTGATCAATAAATTACCCTTATATCACCTGGGCACATGAAGAGTATGCTTTTTGTCTGTTTTCTGTGTAATTTATCTGCATTTATACTGGTCCCATCAAAGTGATGTTAAATCTATGTGTATTTTCCACCACATAACTGAATTTTAAAGGCATTCATTATTTATACATTATTACTAATATTACATACTTTAATTTTATAGGGATCAATAATAAATGAATTATTTTGTTGAAAAGATCTTATTTTTTTAATTTGCATTGTGATAAGCGTCCTAGGCAACTTCTCTATTTATTAATTTGAATTTTATTACCATTCATATTCTAAAATATTTGCCATATACAACTACGCAGCTCCTTTGCATAACTTTAGCCCATGAATAAATATGGACAAATCAGTGTACAAATAAATATATTTTTTTGGTAATAATTGCCAGAAAAACAAAAACAACAAAAACAAAAACAAAAACAAAAAACAACAACAACAACAACAAAAGCAAAGAAAGAAACACCACCACCTGCACAGAAATTATTAGATGTTTAGAAATGTTTTGAAGTTATTTTTGAGATTTTCAAAGTATAAATAAAATAGAATTAACAGTGTATATATATATATTCTAACATTTTTGTATGATTGCATTGCATTCCTTACTGTAACCACTTAAAGCATTCTTTACAATAAACTATTCTTGGATAACATCATGTGCCACATATAAGTTGCYACTAAATGTAAATTGCACATCACTYTTAAGGGAGGGRAAAGCAAGTATAAAAGCAGCCATTTCTAAGATGTAGAAGGACAGAGAAATTAATTTTTATATGTAAAGAAACCATGTGAAAAATAGCAATATAGAAAATTAAGTAGGCATAATTCAGTCCTTGTCTAAAGATTTGTTTGAATGTGATGGCTATACAGTTTAAATATCTATTGCATATATATTAATGCAGCAGCATTCAGTTTGCTTCTTTCATAAACTGTGTTTGCAATTTTTAAAATTGTTTCTTTGCATTTTTTTTTTCACTCTGTGGCTTTTCAGCTTTTTTTCCATATTTTTTTTATCATAAGAATGATGAAAAAAAAATATATTTGTTTATACCTGACTGCTTGAGAGTAGGAACTATCAAACCACATTTAGGTGTTCAAGGAAATAGCCTGATATTCTGAGATGGTAATAATAATGGACACTTTAAATGCTTCTAAAACAGTAGTGATATGGGGGGGGTTATGCATTATTTTATTGTTGTGATATGGAAATATTTCTGTATTAAATTTATTTCTATGATTTTCTATGATCCAACTCAGCATTCTGAAAACAGTAGATGTGTTTCCTGATCAATCTGGAAGTAGAGAGAGTAATTTTAGGAAGGTAAAACGTTTATTTGGAAGCTAGGGCTATCTGTCTTCTTTCTTCTCTTTCAAACTCCTCTTTCCTTTTGCACCATTTACAAGTTATTAAATTTTTCATTGTGCAGCTTGTGCATCTCCTGCCTGATCACTTGCCTTTCCTGGTGTCAGGTCAGCAGTTTCTAAAGCAAGGCCAGCTAAACAGCTTGTATGTGTACCACTTCTGTTCACAGCAGAACAGAGCTACTCAAACCCCATTTTTGCAGGTAACTTAGCAGAAGCATTGACAGATTGTTAGGCAGCTCTTGAGGCCAAAAAGTACCAACAGCACTGTTATTCTTTTCATGAAGTAGAAGTATGATGGATCACAGTTTTTTAAAATGACCCCAGAGTACTTTCGTTTCAATGCAGCAACTTACGGTTGCTTGACATGCTCACAGAACCTTGATATGGTCAGTGCTAAGAGAAAATAGATAGTTCTGTTATTAATATTAAATATTAATATTAAATACTAAGAGAAATGAAAGATTTCTTTAAAGTTTTTGTTGTTTTTTTCTCTATATATTTTTGCATAGTAATAATATCTTAGTTTTTGAAATCATTCAGAAAAAATAGAGCTACGCTGTCTGACAGACAAACTGCACACTCAATACCCATACACACACAGATACCGACCTTGGACAGGTTTCCTAATATTCTTTGCTCCAAGATGTAGAAATCTTATGTTACATWACATCCTTTTTTTGTTTCCTGCATCTGTGACAGCATTTCAAAGGAATTTTGATATAATGCTCATCACGAATGGCACAGAGACCAGCAAGCCAGTTTCTGCTGCTTCTACAGAGCTCCATACTGGAGTAGCATCATTTTTAATGAACTTACACTAGCCAGATTATATAAATCTGATAAAATAATAAAACCAGCAGTGTACGTGACACAACATCATTGTGCTTACTCAGTCTTACCAATGTAYAAAATGGACAGACACCACGAGAAGCATATAGATTTTAAAACCAGAACAATTTCACAAATATCTAACCCGACTTACTGCACATCAACAGAACTTGACCCTTTCATTTATGCATTATCTGTATGATGAGGTAATTCAGTTAGACCAGAGAGTTTAGTATAGTACCAAAAAATCATAGCACAAAGAACATCATAGTTCCACAGTGTCATAGGGTTTATTATTATACAATACAGTCATAGTGCATGGCTGAAGAAAAGACGATACTTTATTAATAAAATTAAAATATCAATAACATTTTGAAGCACAACATTTTTCCTTTGTGAACCAGCCACAAATGGTTAACACTTTAATGGGTAGAAATCATGCCAAATCCATTGTGGGCCTTTCTCTCCCACCTGACTATGGAGAGAACTTACTAAATATCTGCTGAATACATTTGCAGATAAGACAAAGTATTCATTGTAATATTTCAATTAGAAAATAAATCAACAAGGAACTTTTGGAATTCATCACTATCCACTTGTTATAAATGTAATTCTCCATAATAAAGTATTTATCACCTAACAGATAAACCAAAACCTAATATTCTGAAATTGCACTCAGCAGAGATTTAAGATAACCTTGTGATACCGCACTGAAATGGATTTGAAGTAGTCACACTGTTTATTTTGGGGTYACAACTGTCAGGACAGTAGCTTTCAGCTGAGGAGTGTAGCGACATCTTCTTCAGCTTTTCCAGCTAAATTGCTGAGGCTATTTTATAACTTCCCCCATCAGACGCCTCCTGCTGTATTTATTACGAAAACTGCCAGCCAAATCATGAAAAACAGCTAAGAACTTTCTGACAATATCTTTTTCCCAAGATACATGCAGTTTTCCCAAGTTGTATTAGCCAGGGAAATTTTTTACTCATAAACTCAAGGACTCTATGATCTAGTTTTGTATTTTTTCAGAAGTTCCCTAGGAGATGACTTAAAAAGATGTTACTTTTTAGAGAAGCCCAGATGAATGGAAATTAACTCTGCTTCCCTATGCTAACAGAAGAACAAAAAGTCATGCATGGCTGACACTGAAGTGTAGTACAGATCTATTTTATACATAATACATGGRTGACATTTTTCAGAAGCTGTTCATTCTGTTACTCCTGTAGTGCTGCTGAGGTCTGCGGATCCTTGTATCTCCTTGCATATCTTACAGTCATGTTGGCAAGTATTGCCCAGGTGCAGTCTYACCTTATACAGCTAGATGCTACAATATTATGAAATTCTTCATGATTTTTATAAATTGGATTTTCTTTCTTTTCCCTAGCCCTAAGTGGACTTTTATATCCTATCATGCAATTGTGACAAAATTTTTTCTACCACTTTGGATAAGTAAAACAGTTTTTCCTTCCTATTTTGACATTAAATTATCTCTAAGTGCATTTTTGGAACTAAAGAGGGTAGTATATACATATTTTTGCATATAGGTAGACATACAGATAGATAGACACTCTGTATACACATGGATTTCTGCACAGACAAAATAAAAACAGAGGAAAAGGAGTAGTTCAATGTTTAGCAATGGAGAAAGATTTTAGGGAGCTTAAATCTCAAAAGTTTTAGATTTTAGGAGAAAAGCTGTGCTTTGGTGGTTTAATTTTCAGTAGTTACAGTGAAAATACTGCTCTTGAAAATATGCATCTTCATACTCTTTTGTGTTCAGTTATTTCCTGTCTGRCTTCTGCAGAATTTGGGATTCAGAATGGCCCTCCCAGCAAAGCTCTGTGGCACCCTGAGTTGTCATGTAAAGAATAGTCYTCACAATAAGAAAAAAAAAARWAACTTATCTAGTTGTTTCATAATAAAAAAAGATATTAAGAAAAATAATACATAGCCATGAAGAGTGAAGGTTTTGAGAAAAAAAATGTAATATATAACCTTTGTATATAGTACACAAACACCAGTAAAAGGTTGCATGTATGTGGTCATATTTCTACAGCTACATTTGCACTTGAAAAAACTTATATTGGCACAGTAACTTATATTGACAGAGTAATTGTTTTGAGGGTTTTTTTTTTTTTTAACATTGAAGAATATATATGCATTAAAGCTCACACAATATTTGATTGTAAGAGAAATATGAAAATGGAAATTTTATGAACATAACAGCAAAACTATGGTGAGTTCCTCCAAGTGGCACAGCAGGAAAAATGCTTTGAAATTCTACATACTCCAGACCTATACCTATCAGGTAGAAAACAGATGCATCAAATCCCAAATAGTCAGCTGCTGGAAATATAATGTTTCTACAGATAATATTGATGTTGGTATATAAAAGAAAAATATATCTGGTGTTTTTAATGATGTGCAAAATAGGAGCAAAATACTTTTTCTATGTGTAAGGCTGTCCAGATGGTACTCATTAGATGCAGCAACAGATAACATCCTTTCTGACACTTTCCTTCCTCATATTTTTTCCAGTTAGTGTCCCAAAACTGGAAATAATGGACTGTTAAAAAGAAGCTGAACTCAGAAGTTTCTGAGAATATGCATTGTTCCCCACCTGCATGCTGTGGATGACAATTACTGCAAATGTGTGAGGAGGTTCACAGAAGATTCAGGGCTGATTTTTCTCTTTCCAGCCTTCTCTTTGTGGATACTGACTGAATTGACTGGTTGTGGAGGGAAAGAATATGTTCTGCTAGGGGACAACATGTGATTGACTTAATTGGTTGTAATTTAACATCTGAAAGTTAGACATCTAAAATCTGAGCCAGGCATTTTAGAATCCCTTTATAGTTAATGGAGAAAAATAGGCTCCTCCAGGGATATTCATCTGTTCTATCTTATGATGAGATTAATGACTCTCTAGAGGTGCCTGTTCCTTTCCATTAGCTATAAAGGGAACAACCACAGCCATAGTACTCCCTAGGATATGGTGGGGATATTTTACTTTAACTGGGCATTGTCCTCAGAGAGCAAAACTTGCTGTATTTTTTTTTCTCGAGGCTCAGTATACTCAAGACTATGTTCTAATTTGTTGAGACAACACCCACTGAATCTGTTTGTGCAAGTGAAACTGAGAACAGTTTCACTGTTTCTAAGAATCTTTGTGCCCTGAGGACAACACTTGCATTCCAACACACACACACACACATTTTGTGCTGGGTTAAAACTCARCTTCTACAAATATAAGTAAGGGACAGCCAAGAGAGAGTATTAGGATGYCATGTCTGTCTAAGAGATAATGGCCTTGCTGCTTCTTGTTCGATGAGATTTCACACAGTTCAAATGAGCAGGATTTTTATAGGGGCTAGTGGCCATACCCAGTAATAGAGCATGAATATATTTACATGATTTGGCATCAGAAAAGATGAACATACCCTGTCCATACTTTTAATTATTCTGTACTCTGTGTTTGTTCCAGTAGCAATGTGCCTGTGCTATTGCAACACTGTGTGTGCACCAAGGTCTAAAATTTCAGAGGGCTCCTGCAGAACTGTGCCATGGCTCAGGTGAGGTGATGCACTGACGAACCTACCTGGCTTCAGGGTCCCTCAGGCCAATACACRGACCAGGCAAGCCTGTAGCTGCCCGTAGCCAGCCATTATCACATCTCTCATCTACTACTGACTTAAAGTCAGCTGCTGCTTTGAAATGGGAAATTGAATTCCTGAGTTTACYCTGCTGTAGCTTAAGAACAGAATACATAACCATTTCTTAGACCTTATATTTTCCCCAGCAGCCCCAGTTTATGCCTTGATAACCCTGCAGAGTACCTTCCTTCTTGACAGGACTGAGCAACTCAAACCCGTCCAAAAGCACTCGGTGTTTGGTGTGATTTCCATAATTTTCTAAAATAGAGACAACCCCTCTTTTTAACAAAGTAGCCTGATGCTTAGGATTAAGAAGTCAAGCCAAACAAACCCATATATTTCCTTCAGCATCTGAAGGATTCAAGGTTTTACAACTCACATGCAGGTAGAACTTTCTGGATATAATTCTACTAGCTTGTCTACTAATCTGAGTTGCAAAAGGGCTGTGATACACACACCAAGGACCAGAAATGGCTTATAATTCAGTCTTCAATCTCCTTTCTGATGCYCTTCCTTCTGAGGACATCCAAGTCTCCCCAAGGAGTGGACTGTGCTGGCTCACAGCCAGCTCCCTGGGATTCTTTATGCTCAGGGCTCCCCTCTTGTCTCATAGCTGGAGAAATCCAAGGCTAAAGTGGCGACGTGTTTTGTCACTCGGCTGGCAACTTCCAACTTCATGATGGGAATGAGTGTGGCTCCCTAGGCCTCAAAGGCTTTTCTAGCTAGAATACTAGAAATATCTTGGAAATATCTAGTGTAGTCAATGTCAAATTCTCCTCACAGACACAGTAAAAATCTCAAAATCTTTATGCAAGATGTAGTTAAGACTGCCGGGGTAGCATTGGAACTTCTACCAGTCCCTTGTACTTACCTTTTTTTTTTTAATAGTTTTCATGTAGCTTTTTTATATGTTTCACATAAACATTCCTCCAATTAAAATATGAACAAGTAGAATATGTAGGATATTGTGAAAGGAAATAAGTATTTAATAATTTTAATATTGTCCCTCTGTGAGAGGATAATAACCAAAGTATATTCCAAAATCCTGACAATTAGTCCATGTTTCTTAGTGATGTAATTAGGGTAGATCTTCCTTAAAAAAAAAAAAAAAAAAAAAAAAAAAAGCTAGTATGTATTTTGATTGTGGATTGCTCTCTAATAAATTTTGTTAACATGTAGGTCATAAATTTCCTGCTAATCTGCATCCACAGGAAGGTTGAACCTACAAAGACAGGCTAAAAAGTTGGAGTTCAGCCTGGAGAAGGTTGTGTGGAGATTTCATRGCAACCTTTCGGTATCTGAAGGGCACCTACAGGGATCATGGAGAAGGACTCCATCAGGAACTGCACCGATAGGAAAAGGAATAATGGGGACAAATTGAAAGAGGGGAAATTTAGGTTAGATATGGGGAAGAAATTCTTACCTTTGAGGGTGGTGAGACACTGGAACAAGTTGCCCAGGGAGGTTGTGGATGCTCCAAGCCTGGCAATGTTCAAAGCCACGTTGGATAAGGCCTTGAGCAACTTGGTCAAGTGGAAGGTGTCCCTGCCCTTGGCAAGGTGGGTTGTGATTAGATGATCTTTAAGGTACATTCCAATCCCTTTACATTCTATGATTCTCTGACTTAACAGGATCCATTAAGGTGAAATAAAATAGGAATCTGAGTTTAATATTCTACATAGAAATAAAAAATATTTTCTGCAAGATCAGTGGTAAAACTAACTAAATTAAGTGATGCAACTTTGAGAAAGCACACTGCTAGATATGCTTGAATGATAAACTGGAGTCTTATTATCTCGATTTAACAATACTGGAAAATTCTTTAAATACTTTGCTTTACTAAGRTTTTGAAATATAATTTTAATTGAATCAGTTGTCTTTGTATTACAGAAAGACAGAATTTTATTGATGAAAGGGCCAAAAGTAACCTGCAGTGAAGAGATACACTGATCTAGACAATCCCTTTATCGTGCTGCTACTACTGGCAGCAGCATGTTGAGAACATACTTTTATTTTGAATTTATTTGAATTAGTGAGGGTCCAGATTGCTCTGATTCATTTAGAAGAAGCTTAGTTCCATTATAYTGGTTTATCGCTCATGCAGCAGGGTCTATAGATGTCTAATCTAGTAATTATCACACTATCTTCCTTGGCCTCTATTAAGAAAACCAGAGCTAGTTTTCAAAAGGGGATGAAGCAAGAAACATTTTAATCTGCCTGATCTGAATTTTCCACTCTGCAGGGCAAAGGGGAGGGGTGGGGAAGGGGGATGGGAGAGAGAAAAGGGAAGGCACGAAAAAGGGGAGGAAAGAAAAGGAAAAAAAAGTCTTGTTTAATTTTTCCATGAAGCAATTGCTTGGGAGTATTCGAACCTACTTTGTAATATTAGAAGCTTATTTTATCACATATAATAGCTTTCCAGCAGCAATTCAGTATTTCTACTATTGCAGCAGTGAATAGTCACAAAACATTTTGCTCTTTCTGGCACCTGCCTGAAGCTGTGACTTATGAATATGCTAATGAGCCTGCAACCAGAACTGGCCGGGGTTCAACACTTGCACACAATTAGCGCTCAGGCTACCAGCACTGCTGGGACGCCGACTGCAGAAAGTAATATTTAGATTGAGCAATTCAACATAATGCACTTTGTTTTCAACAGAGRGTTTAAAAATAACAGCTGGAAGTTATCCTGTCAGAACACAGGGAAACTTTTAATTTTAAGTCTTTTTTGTTAAAATTCTGGGTGGTAATTATCCAGTTTGGATTCTTGGCATCACAAAAGATGGTCTTTGTAGCACATTACATATTTTAATGSAGGAAAATAGAAGAATGSACTATTAATGAATACTCCACTTATYAATGTTTAGACTGCATTTCCTTCRCAACATCCATGTGTCTGTTAGCCTGGAATGCTGGAAAGCATTTCCTTGCAGTTCATACAGAAAGGTCTTCTATAGAACACCCAGAATTTATGCTTTTAATATAAGGAGAAGCAGTACTGTAGGCAGGATATATGAACTAGGCATCAAGCATACAGGCAACTGTTCCCACTTACAGCACATTTCGAGAGCTAAAACATAAAAAACATATCCTTAGACTCAGAAATACAAACATCAATATCAAATGTTTAAGTTGCCACGATTCACTGTGACAATATATGGTTAGAGAGCAAACCATATATTTTCAGAAATAAGAACTCCTAGATTGTACTTATGCTATTAAATGAGGTGAAAATATTCCGTATTTATTATTTTYAGTAATTGACTGATATTGTAGAAATTTGAAATGGACCCATCGTTTCCATATCTGGACAGACTCTAAGACTCAGTATTTAGAAAACAATTAACATGTATATTTAAACTTGTGGTATAGCTTCAGATGAAAGATCATACCTATTTTGAAGCGTGTTGACAAAAAATTCTTTGTTTTATTTGATTTTTGATACTGATAGGTTAAAAATGAATAAGGTTTTACCTGGTCAATAAGAATTGATATTGAAGTATCCTCTAGATGCTATTTACTTCTGGWGGTCAACTCATAATTAGAAAATGCACAGACATGAATAATTTCTAGCAATTCCTATAGTTTTGAGTTCTGCAAATCCTTTGCTCTCAAGCAAGCATTTTATCAGAAATTAATGATATGTCATGCTCAAAGGAAACCTATATGAGCTTTCAGTTTCATAGAAAATGTATCAGAAAGAAGAATTGTTTTACAGAGCAGTGTAATTCCAGACACAGTGAGAGGCCATGCTAGTGCTTCGACTTTGGTATTTTTCTACAAATTACAGACAATAGCAATTTTCAGTCTTGCATTTCTTAATGTAACTGGCTCAAATCTCTTATGAGAGATATTGTTCCTGAAACCTGATCTTTCTTTAGTTCTACTTATCATATTCCATGGCAGATGGTTTACATCTGCGTGTACCAACCCCCCAAAAAAAACCCAAAAAACTTCTGAGAAATCCTTTGAGACAAACATTACTGTGAAGGCTTGTACATGGTTGTTACAAACAACTAAAATCTTACCCCCAAAGAAACATAATTTTGCATCTTCGTCCTAAAAATAACTGTTCATTCACCAGTCTAGTCTCCCCAGTTATATTTTTGAAAATATGTTGCATGTGTAAAAGAGCAGCACATTCCATYTATTTCTTTCAGAAGCTGCAAGTCAGTCAGCCTTACCAGAAAACGTTCTCCAAAACACTTTGTAAGTTGCTGGGTTTCCAATTCAAATGCGTCTGCACAATATAGTCATTACTTTGTGACTACTGAAGTAAATTTTARTAGTTTGGAATAGGAAAAACAATTTTCTTCTCTCTGCCCTGAGAATGTATTGTTCTAGTAGTTAATATTTTATTGTGATATGTCTATATAACCATGACATTTGCAGGTTAAAGTTGCAAGGATGTTACCTTGCTAATTGTATTATCARCAAGATATTTTAGCTTTAATATTTTCCACTAATACATAATAATATGTGAAAAATAAATTTTGAATTCCATTGGGAAAATGAGGACTTAGAGGGAACAATATCACACTGTTTTGTAAAACCTTAAATATTTTTTCCCAGAGAATAACATTTAAACAATAACAAGAAAACAGCAGGACACTTCTCCATGTTTTCCATCTGTATGATTACTGCTAAACTAAGAATACTCCTGCTTCTTTATGTCTTTGTGTGCAAGAACAGATGTATGTGTTTTAGGAGCTGTCTGTAGGAGAAACACTGTTGTGTTCTTACTTTTTTTTCTTTTTTCTTGAATTGAGAACTTTGATTATTTGGTTTGTCAGGTTGGCATCTTCCAGATCTCTGATGTCATCAGGAGAATAAGTTTTAAAATGATTTAACATTTCAATTGTATTAACAGCAGTCATTAACAAGSCACTTTAGGCTGAAGCCCAGACAGCACAAATATAATTATATGTAGCTACAACCCTGTGAGCAAGAGGTTAATTCATGTGTCTACATACATAAAGGTGCATATGATAGATTTGCGGTCTATATACACACAATATATATACATATTTATATATATATATATATATATATATAAAATATACGGTCTCAGGACTGACACCTGAACTAAAGAAGAAAGATGCCTTCATGGCAGTTCCATGGACTTCTAATTTATATTTTTTTCATTGTGCTTTAATATTTGTTACTGCAAATGGTGTGGAGAGCTCAAAGGTAACTTACACACCCACAATTGTAAGAGCAAAGGAGATGAATCAAAGACAGCAGCAAGTTGCCTTTCAGCCTCAAATATGTCTCTTAGAAAAGTATAACCTTGAGCTCAGCCAAAGAGCTAAGCCTTCACCCAGTTTTKCTTTCTCAGATGTATTTCATTTAGCTCTTCTCGGCTTTCATTTTCTTTCCTCATAAATCCAAGCAGTATTTTTTTTTCCCAAAAAGAAGGATCCAGTTCTCATGGTAGATCCATGTGTGTTTCTATGTGTAAAATATATACTGTAAGGCTCAGTAAAGATAAAATTTCAAAGACTGTCAGAAAAAAAACAAAGTTTTTTGGGTGAAAAAACTCAGTGATTGTTTTTTCAAGTTGTCTCACAAAGATAAATACTTGTCTTCCATTCAGAAATGAGAAAAAAATAAAACAAAGAAGCAATGGTACACCTGTCTTCTATAGCCGAATTTAAGGATAGCTAACTATATCATGGCTTCTCAGAAAAAAAATCAAAAATTTACGTAACTCCCAGGTCAAGTTCACAACTTAAAAACATAAGTCATTGAGACATCTCTACTTATCTCTAAAATTCTAGTTTGTAAAGAATTTTAAAAACATTTGGTCATCTTTTATTCCAGTATTATAATTCCCAAAAATAGTTGAAATTAAAGTTCAAAGATAAAGATTAGGTAGGAATGTGCACCTCAGTAAATTTAAGAGTACTCTTAAGGTATTAACTTTATTATATGGGAAACTGTTTAGTTCAGGCTGCTTGGACAGCTAACACTATTTCTTCGAAGTAGAAAAGTGATCATGCACTTTGTARGATAAGAAAAAAAATTACTCGGTGACCTAGTGCTAAAATTCTTCTCTGCCTCCATTAAAACAAAACATTTACATTACATAAAACTGGTTAGTAAGAGTGAACTCTACCTCACCATTAAGTTGATACAGTACCTGAGCTGTAAAGCTTCCACTGGTGTGGTAGACCTGTACTTTTTTATTTTACTGTTGTTTTATTGTCTGAGCACTGTGCCATAAGACATGAAGTTAGAGACCCACTTTCTATCCCTGAAAACCTGACTATCAAAAAGGATCTTAGAGGTTGTGTAAAATTAAGGCAGTAGCTCACTCTCCAATAGATTGTTAGAGAGTTTTCCCTCTCTGTCAGGTTGTTTGCCATTTGGGCATAGGCAGTAGCATTAACTCTGTAATTACAATGTCTTCTTACAATACCTACAATAGTAAGGTTAAAAACTAGAGTCATGTAGCTTATACATATATTTAAAAATTCTTTTTTATTTTTTTTAAGTTGATCCAGTGCTCTTTTGAATTTTGTGATTCTACAACAGTTTTGATATGTAGTAGAAATTTTCTGTGGGCAGACTGAGGATAAAATACTTTCTTGTGTACCTGGCTTTAAATTCATGTATATTCAGATAGGATGCCTGCAACAGAGAGCTTCTAGTTTGCTTATGTGATAAGAACATGGTTGAAGATGTCTCATACTTTCTGTCAATGGTTTCAATAGTAATGAAATGTTGGTATTTCAGTATTACACTATCTTGATATTAAATAATCCGCATTGCGTAAAGGACAGGGAAATTTTTATCAAGAACAATTTTAATAATAAATTTAAAAAAAAAAGCTAGATTGTAAATGCACCTTAATCAATTTGGTTTCATGTAGTTCTGTTGGAGTTGAGATGGCCACAACACTCAGAGTGCTTCAATAAAAACTTCAGGGGGCTTCAAGCATCAGCACCATGTTATCTAGACATCTTTCATACCTCTTCTATGCAACAATCCTATGGGCAGCTCCCCACAGCTCTGGCTCTTTCTCTCCTTCTTCTCTCTTCCTTCTGCAGCCCCAGCTCACTGCTTCCTGTCCCTGGCACAGCCACCAAACCCTGTCTGTTCCTCATACAGTGGCGGACCTTATCTGTCCCTCACACAACCTCCTGTCCCTTCCTCCTCACAGCACAGCCAGCAGACTCCAACTGACTCTCTACCAACTAACTCACTCTTTTATCACACCCAGCTGTGAGGGCAAGGCTGTTCCCACTCTTTGGTAATTAACACAGCTGCAATATATCAGAGGCAGGATTRCCTTTCACACTATCTTTATCTGTCTTCCCACATAGTKCAGCAATTAAAACTACTCAGCAATAGCAATTGTTGAACTTGTTGTTTTACAAACATCAGAAGTCTACATTGAAGAACTGGTGGGCATTAGAGTCTACAGGGAAGACAAAAGAGGTGTCATTCAAATCCCCTGAGAACAGACCACCACACTACTCTGTGTTCTTGGGAAAAGTTATGCCTGTATGGAAATAGAAGGTAAAAAAGTAAAATTCCTGCCCACTCATACTTGTCTTGCTGATGGTACCTGAGTTTAATGAAGAAGGTTCATCACTGGTTAATAGCCAATATGGTTTCTCCCTGCTTGGAAAATCCTGTAATACTCCCCAAGAAGTCTCTGAATCCTTCCTCAATCAAAGTAGAGCCCAAGGTATGCAACGTATTCACTACATTTCATGCTGCAAAAAACATACCRGTCTTCATGTTATTATTCACAATGTGAACTGTAAAACCACATCTATTTTGTCATTCATTCACAGAACTCAGAGGAAACCCAGGACAGAATAGTATGCACAGAGGAATGCACCCTGCYTTCTCAGACCAGCATGTATGATCCACTCCTCCTTTTCTGGTCTTTTTAATTCTCAGTTGAGTACTACTGATGTAGCCAGCATGAGTGCTGATTCAGTCTTGCCTAAATCACAGATCTCCCCTCTAATGAACTGCTGTGAAAGTTTCTTGGCACTATAAAGATTATCACTGCTAAAATCATCCCRTTTCCTTTTTCTGTCATAGCTTTTCTACATGCTGCCAATCTGCGAGTTCACTAATTAAAAGTGATAATTCTTACATGGCAGTTTCCTTCCCTCAAGATCCAAAAAGAGAAAAAATGTATCTCCAAATGGATGCACTTACAATCCAAGTGTCTGTGTGAGTACAGCCTCAGTAATGAGAAATGTTATGGGCTAGGTGAGGCAGTTAAAGGAAGAAGATAAAAAGAAGCAGAGAAGCATCAGGATGGGGTAACACCTGAAAAAAAAAAATAAAATCAGTGTATAATTGGATATAAGTTTTCTTGCAAAATTGGGTGCCACCCAATTTTTAACAGCCAAACTAATTTCAGATCTAATTCTGGCACTACACACTTGAAATTCTACTTAGTTAGCCCAAATTATAGGTAATTATACAGACCACGATACTCCAAGAAGAGATAAAGTAAGACAGTATTCAGTTAAAATCAATGATGTTTCATATGGTAATCCCAGAATTTAGTGGATTCTTATTATCACATTTCATGAGGGCAGATGTTTTCTTGAGGGCCTTAGCTTTGAACCAACAACTATGCCTTTCTCTTTTTTTTTGCCAGCAAACTAGGTAGATACAACTTGGAAGCATATAGGTATCACAGCTGAAGAATTGTTTTTCTAAGTAGCCATTTTTCTGCCTTTGGCCACACTTAAGACACATGATGTTCTGTTTAAAATGAAAAATATTCAGTTTTCTTGAAGATTTGCCATTTTTAAGAGAACTATTGATGTTTACTATCAAACAAAGACCTGGATTCCTYCAAGAATTTCTCTCTTTGCTGTCATCTTCATAGTGTCTAGCTTTCAAAGTGGGCAAATCTCTGATACTGTATTGGCCTAAACTGTGATGCATTACTTTTATGTGGTCCACAACATAAACTTTATATTTYTCAGTGCACTTGGCTATGGTTTAAGCTCTTGCTATGATACCTGTTTAAAAGGAGGATTTTCTGGCTTTATGTTTTTCAATTGCTTTGGTTTTGTATGCAGGTGAATTTTTCTTTCTCTCTCTCTCCCTTTTTTCATTTAATTAACACATAGCTGTAAAAAGTGCATTAAGCCATTGGTATGCAACAGAAACATTCAAGAACTCATGATCACTGAACTTCTGGCATGAGTAAACCTGATATTTGTATGGCTTAAAATCTATAATTGAAAATAGAATAATTATGCAAATGATAAATAATGTTTGCATGACCTATGTGCCATAATCACACCATTTCAAAGCAAAATGAAAATAACTTYGCCTGAGTTTGTAAATGTGTAGGAGGTGTTGATGAAAGTTACATAAAAATAGCATTCTGTAGGATAGTGAATTGCTATCATTGATGGGAAAACAAAATTTGAAGAGGACTAATGCTACTAGTCCTGTGTAGAGTCAGAATGAATTATTCAAAGAGCAGAATGTACGAACAGCCTTGCCAGATCCAGCAGCAGGTCAGCCAGGTCAGATCCACAAGTTTCACAAGTGCAGTAGAGTTAGCACATGAAAGACCTGAAGTRCACGTACAAGCAGGTAGTATTGCATTTCAGAATACTGTTTTACCACCAAATATGCTGTGAGTGCTTTGCAGATTTGAATGTGTCTGTATTTGAATCTCTCAAAGCAAATTTCTTCCATGATTTGTTTTCTAAAAATTTGTAGCACTATTTAAGCTTTTTATAAAAGTCTCGAGGTAACACATTCCAGAACTGAACTATACATTGCACTRCCTGCAGAGATGTTCCCTGCTGTTTCTTCTGAATAAGCAACCTGCTAGTTTTATTTGATGCCTGCTAGTTCTTATATTAGGAGCTGTAAACAATTGCTTACTCACAACTTTTTATGCTATGTGTGCTAAAAACCTCTACCCCRATTACTCACCTTTGTCAGTCTCTTCACAGGCCTGAGGTGTCCAGCCCATTTATTTGTTCCTTTTGCTAAAATTTTCGTGATCCAAAAGATGTTATAGGCTGTAACCATCATCTTCAGGCTTTATTGGGAGATCTCAGCAACCCCAGTCCAGTCTGGGTAGCTATTAACTACCCCACAATATTAAGATACTCAAAGCATACCTACTTGGGAAAGATTACAGACATACACACTACACCTTCATATAATGACAATATTAAGCTGTTGAAAGCAGTGTCCTGGAAAATCTGACAACTTTGTATGCACATGCAGCATTCACATGAATAGCTTTTAAATCCTGGGATCTTGATGTGTGAAAAGAGTGATATGGATGAACATCTGTAYGAGCAGTTTTTAATAAACATGTGTGAGATGCAGGTAATGCACCAGATGACTGGGAGGTGAAAAGCTTCTTCAGAGAGACTTGTGAAGAGTGAGCTGCCTGAGTCCAATRGTTAATGACTTAACACAGGTCACTGATTTCTGGGAAGCAGACTGTAGCAGTTGCCAGGGATATTCTGTGAGAGTTGAATTCTGTTGAGTGCTGCAGAGCTTCTATGCCAAGACGTGTTTTTTTTTCTTCCTTACCTTCCCCAGTGCTGTCTGTCGAACTCCCTAGCATCAAATTTCAGATGCATGACATATAGTAAAAACAAGATTTCAGCCCACAGCTATACAATAAAAATGAGAGAGAGATTGAAGAACTTGATTTTGATTTAATTTACTGCCTATTTAATATGAAGCAATGCACAGTGTTTGCATCACCAGAGGACATACCAACACAGCGTGCTAATAAAATAGCATAGGTGGACCGTTAGAGAGAAATACATCCTAAGTTAAAAAAGATAGCAATATTTATGTTTCAAACAAGCAGATTCAGAAGTCTTTGAAAGGAAATCAGTTTAAAATACCTTGTCAGATTCTACTGTAACCTGGTACCTCTCACCCCTAGACTTCCAGGTTCACAGCCCATGTTCAGCAAACATGTTGATTGCTCTCTGGAAATCAATGAGATTTCTACTTATGCTAATTAAGTGGGGCTTCATGAGAGTAAAGTAGCCAAACAGGATCTCTCAAGTAGGGAAATATTTTTTCTATTTTCAAGATTTCACAAGAAAGGCTTTGCTGGAGTAAGTTGTGCCACTAGAATACTGCACTAGGGACAAAGSTGTTCAGCTCCAAACCAACCCTGCCTCAGTGGTAGTGTCCAAAACCTGCTGCATTACTGTGCTGAAAAAAGTGCTGGGTCTTCTTTGGCAGGTGTACAATGAATTTTGCTACCAACTTGGGGAGGAGAGAAGAAGGAAGACTCAACTGTAGGAAAGAAAAAAACCCTGTTTTATTCTGTTCTTACAAAAACATGCATACACACATACATAGACATGTGCCCAGATATATGCATATATGTGGGTGTGTATACACATATGAATGTTTTGGTGAACTAGTTGCTCTACATGAATGTACATTCAGTACTCTTAAACATGGTAAGTTACATGTAAAAAAACACACACATGCAAACACATCTATGCTAGTGGACACACACCATCTCTGCACTCTCTGCCTGCATACATGATCGTCTAAATAGAAAGAAGAAAAGAGATGTCCGCAAACATCAAAACAGGTTATTTTAGCTGGTTATTTGGATATGTCAAGACCATCACATAACAAACAGGCATTCTTCTCCAAGAAGCAGGGCACATCAATATCTATATTCTTCTCCTTCTAGCTAGCAAGAAAAAGTTATATTTGGAAAACAAGCTAAGTGTTTCTTTTAAATCAAGTTACTGAAGACATTGTTCCATAAGCAAGATATTATCTSCCATATTTTTCTAGCACTATCTCTACAATTTGTTATTCTTTGATTCCCCTTTTATTTTCTGTTCTGTTGGTCCCATTGCCTCCAGACACCCAGTTTTAAGGCCATAAAATTTATCTTTATCAATTTTGTAAAAACATCATGCTCATAAAAAGTGTTTTTAAGCTAATATTTTTAATTACAATAAATAGTCATTGCTCTGCTTGTTGCTCAGTGTAATATGATAATATGACTCACTAATCATGAATAATTATTTTGCCATTCATTCAGATGTACAAGCTTTGGCTGGGTTATCTAGTTTCAGGGCAATTTTAACACTATTTTAATGTTTTGTATTTAATTTAACATTACTGGGCAAAAATGAAGGAACTTTTGGGACCAGCTTGGAAAAAATGTAGTGAATTCAGCTTAAAAAAATATTATTGGCACATTTTATCTTAATTTTTTCTTAAGGTCCCCCCTCCTCCAAATTTTACACAATTTATGGGAGTCAAACTGAATAGTTGAGTTAACATATAGTTCTGGATGTTGAGGCAACAAAATGTAAGGCAATACAGAGACCAGGATTTTAAATATATTTTGAAAAGATGACTTTAAGTAAGATCCATCTTTCATAGGTTTGCAACCCCAATTATTTTCACTTAGTGAGGAAGGAAGAGATTTCAAAAACAATCTAACTTATTCAAATACCGATTTGTAGAGAAAGGGGTAGCTGAAGAATATCTAATTTTAAGCACAGGTTTTAAACCTAAGACTAATAAAATTTCCAAATGCAGAAAACAGCTGTGGAGCTGGGAACACAAGACGTTATTCTGTCTCCTAACTATCTGGTTTAACCATCATAATGTTACAAACATCTGTGTATCAACTGACAAAATTTTAGGTATGTATATTTAGCAGCAGAAGTGGTTGGATAAGTGTTTAGATGTAATGGCATTGGCAACTAAATGMCTGCTGGGATATTTGATACAGCACGTCTTCTGTTGCTGCTGTTGAAAATTTGTTGAAATATGAGGAGCATACCCTTTCATGTGTTTCATTTAGATTTGTCCTACATATATATTGAAAAATTTTATTTTCAAACGATATGGTGAGTATTTCTGAGATGATTAGGATAGATGAAAAAGGTCTGTAGCTTTAACTGACACACACATTTTACTTTTCTTGCTCCAGTGTTCCAAGAAGACACTGCTTTACTTTGCAAGATTTTCCTTTTTTAATACACTGGCATTCAGATGTAAGTGTTAATTCATTCTTACAGTCGAGTACATGGACTATTATTGTGATGGACAAGATTATACAAATTCCACTGGTAACTAAATATTCTTTAAGGTATACAGTTTATGTAGTTTTCAAGTTCACAGTCACATCTTCGAGAAACCAATATTTCATAATATTTTCTTATATTTTTCCAAATTAGTTTTCATGTTTTAACCTGAAAAACTTTTAGGAGGAATATTTTTTTAATAAATATTTATTTATAAATATTTATTTTTTTCCTTTATCCCAAACATGCCAAATTTCCTTTATTCCCTACATCCCAAATCTCACTTTGAATATCTTCAATTGCAAGGCACTCAGAAGCGCTTTCATCTTGCCAAGCGTATAATAAACTTTTGTTTCTCCTTTAGCTCTGGACTGAACTCAGTCAACCATARGCTTGGCAAAATGAAGTATGAAAGGTTCACCAACTTCTTTGTTTATTGACCATAGAATTATCACAACATATAGGGGGAAAAAACCTCCAAAAATGACCAATATGTCTTCTTAGAACATTAATTTCACTAAGACTGTTCACCTTATTTTGCAAACTTCTGTCTTTGAAGGTTGTCTATAGAATATTGCATCAGCTGTATTACTAAAGCTGYATTACTTTTCCCTGAGTGGAGTTAACTTTAACCACCAGTCCTTTTCTATGTGTCAAGTCTATCACTTTTCCTCTGACTGCTTGTTGATGATGGTGGGCCATGAAATTTTGGATTCAGACATGGCTGGTGTTCTGTCTGYGCTTACAGAAACAAATTTCATCATCATTATTTTCCATTTAATAAARCACTTGAACTCAACATAATTATGTTCCTCTCTTGATTCTTCTTCATTTTTTATGTCCTTGAAATATTTTTGTTTACATGGCTCACTTGAGCTATTCCACATGCAAATATTCCCATTTAAATGRATGATACACATATCATTAGATGTATTTCAATCATTAACAAGTATAAACTTTGGGGTTTTTTTCTCTAAAAACATATGCACTGTKTGCCTTGTTATTTACATAATTCCTTGCTGGTTTGAGTTATTTTTGAGGGAGACATTTCCATCCTTCTTTTGAAGAAAACTGTCATTATAAATATATCAACAGACTTGAAAGATGCCTCAGAAATAATTTTCAGTTTTTCTGAACACATTTTTAAGAGAAAGATCTTGATTTTCTTCTAGAGAACACATAGTCTCTGAGTAGTACTACTTCTCCAAAAATTCTCCTCTGATTTTCCATACATTATGATGATGCTGTTAGACTTTATCCTTCCTTTTCCTTTCCTGTCCTTGCCTTGCCTTTCCTCATTAGCATGATAGAGTAGATGTTCATATTTTCAACAGTGTTTTTCAATCTCACTTCCCTGTTTTTTCTTAAAATAGCACAGTTATATTTACTGTTTGAGTGAAGAGGTGCATTAAACAAAACAGTATGTCCCTTGATTAAACTGGAACTAATACTCTTTCTGTTGCAGTTTTTTGTACATTTAACTCACTTTTTCTCTGTATTTTTTATTTCCATTCTCTCCTGACTCTTTTCATTCCATTCTCCTGCTGACTACTGGGCTGCTTCAAAGCAGGTTTGCTGTCCTAAGTTATATGTAAGACCTATCTTACTTCTCTTGTTTACTGAGTAGATTCCCAGGGAAACTGTAAGGAGAGGAAGGATGGAAGGATGTCATRTATTTTCATCTTTCTTCTGCTCTTTGTTATCACTTACACTGAAAACCATTCCAAACTTTCCAAAGTGCATCAGTGATGGCTAGAGAGTTACACTCTTGAAATTCTTTGAGGTTTTAAATTAACCGTCATCATGAAGACTTGACAAGCTGGTATGGTTTTTTGAGGGGAGAGAGAGAATTTTAAAAGAAGGAAGGCCTTAAACCTATGTTAATATACATAAGAAAGTAAATATATATATACACATATATATCTCAGGAAGAATTAATTTTCCATGTTTCTTACTGTTACACAGTAATCTAACTGTATTTTACCCATCTGATATATCTGAGCACAGGTCAATTTTTAATTTGCTACCTATACCGTGTTCTTACTTGGAGTGGAATTCACCTCATCCAGATTCAGAAGATATCTGAAGTTGAAATCATTCTACTCTGCAAGAATAAGCACATAAATTCATAAGAGAAGAGTTACTTGTTATTGGTTTCTGATCACTATAATGAAATTCAGCTTTAGGGTTTTCCTTCCCTGCTTTTCAATTTTTGGATGATGAAGTTTGACTTAAAGATGAGAGGAAATAATTTTAAAAAAATCAAGCCTTTTTGATAAAATCCACAAGATCTATATTAATTTTCAATGGCTCAATTGTACTATATGCCTCTATGAAACATATGTCTATATGTAACATCTGGGTTGGGAAATCAGTGGGTTGAGGGTACTGAAATCTCATCAAAGCACATCAACAATATTATTAGCATCACTTGAACTGGATCCAGAGTTGAGATTCCTGGTCTCTTAACAGAACTCGTGTTGATGTTTCTGCCTCGCACCAGTCCAAAGAACTTGGCTGCTGCTTCTCTTGGTTAAGTCTTTCAGAGGTGCATGAAAACTGCTCTGGCCCAATGCAAAGAAAGGTTGGCCAGGGAATACCAGAACACCATCAGCTGGCAGGATCTCCTCTCTGCTCTGTGGTCGGCAGAGCTTGAACAGCCTTTGCCTCCTGAAGCTTTATTTCTTGCCTGGAGAAAAAGTTTCTGCCTTTTCCAGGGAAAGACAGTGAGCCGAAAGGGAACAGTCTCAAAGTTCAAACTGCACAGAGGACACCCATGGTTAACCAAGACAGAACATTTGAGCAGATCTACCATGACAGACCCCAGTAAATCCAGTTGCTGTAGACCTCCATTCTGCATTTAGAGCTGCTCACTGCTGTCAAGACTGGAGCTTTTCTCATTATGGTGACAGTCAAAAGTTTTGTCCATTTGAGAACTTGAAACRTAAGTACGTAAATATCCACTTTCAGATACATATTTCAGCACCTATAAATGTGAATTACATAGGGCTTGGAGAACTATATTTTCTTTTGGCTCTGATTCATAATGGAATTGATTTAGATGGGAAGAAAAGAATCGTTCAGTCTCAGACAGTTCTACCACAGTAGAAATAAAATATAGATGACTGTACAAAACTTCCTTATTCAAATGGTTGAAAGTGCATAATTTTCCTGGCAAAAATCCTATTCCCAATTACATAAATGRAACCCAAATCAATTTTAATAAGTTGAAATTTAAAGACCTGATCCATTTCTGAAATAAATGATAGTTATGTCACTAGCTCAAAATCTTCCTTTTAGCAACCAAAGCAAGTGTTGGGAAGAAGCTTTACAAAGTACTTGTTCATTTAAAGTTTTACTTTGCTGAGCTCTCTTATGGTGTCTGATCAAGGATTCTGAAACTTTATGGATTTTCTTTGTACAGGAGTACTTAGAGTATGAAAGGTATTACATAATTTTTACTTCTTTTGCAAGAAAAGTGTGTATATTTTTCACATGTTCATAGAACACAGTGAGGCTGGTGTACACATTTAAGCATGAAGATCTCAACTTTATTTTTATTAACAAGTAGAACTATGCACTTTGAAAAGAGAATCTAAGTCTCCATTAATATTTATGTTTCCTTTGATATTTAACAGGAATCTCAGAGGTAATAAATGAAATTATTATTTTGTTAAAAAAAAATTCCGTGCCTTTCTGGAACATTCAACTATATATCCAAAATTATTGGATCTTGCTTTTAGAGAAAAGATGAATACATCTTGGTGGTTTATAAGTTTTTGTATTTGTGTGTGCAGAAAACTACAGGAATGGTATACTAATTTCAATCCCTGTGACACACTTGTATCTAAGCAGTCTTAATTTCCTGAGAATGAAAGTCAGGCATATGAGCATAAATGTCCTTGGATTCCTAATAGTTATAAAAAAAGAGAGCAGTTTGTGCTGAGRCAATTCAGAGTAAATTTTATGTTTACAAAGCACAGTTTAAAGTGCATATTCTATGAGAAGGGCTCAATGCACAATGGAATATACACAATGAAAAATATGTGTGCATTCTTTGTGGACCTGGAGAGGAATTTAGAATTAAAGCATCTTAAATCAGATACCTGAACACACCACGCCTTGCCAATTGATCAATTCAGTCATGTTTATCCATCCTCCAGTATCCTGAGCTGCTCCCTTGCTAGGTGARAAATGGTAAATTTACAGCACCTGCAAGGGAACAAACTCTTCCACACAGCCTGCAAACAAATTATTGAGTTCATTAATGGCACAAAGTAGATTCTATGTGCAGCTATTATTTATTTGAAGTCCAGGTCAGTCCTTGGCCCTGCTGAGAAAAATTTCTCCGGGTGTGGTGGTAGAAAAGGACCCCAGTCTTCCTATAAATAGGCAATGTAGAAATGAGAATTCAATTGAACTCCAGGGTTTTTAAATATTTTTAAGGCCAAACATTTAGATCTATCTAATATAGAACACAGGATTTTAATTTCAAGCACTTGTAATTCATTTCTTATGTCAAAGTGACCTTCAGAACAATGGAGCACCACAGGTACTTTATTTTGCATTGAATGTATAAAGGTAGAAAAAATATATAAAAAGTATTGTAATTTCATGTCATTTCAGACTTTGAGGTCTCTCAACATTTTTGTCAATCTCCCATTCTCTAATTAACCATTAAGATGCAAATAAGCATTTAAGAGTTGTCTGACAAGCTAGTCAACTGTTGTTAATACATTTCTGTCTTTATTATTAGTGCATTACTGGAGTATCTTTTACTTCTGAGTTTGTCCCCAAATGAAGCTGAGCTACTCCCACAAATCTGCTTCTGGGATATCTGAGAAAGTTGAGTAGAAGACTATTTTCTTGAGTATCTTTATGATAGTTATAATCTATCTACAACATCTACAACAGGAAGGCAGATTTTGCAAGTTTCCAAGTGGACACACTCTCACATTTTTCCTGACTGTGGAAATGAATGCACAAAAAAGCACAGTAGTTATAGAATAAGTGTGCATTTTCTACATAATGACCACCAGTTTAATCTGAGATATGTAAGTACTTAGAATGTATCCTTTAATGTTTGCAGCTTATTATGTTATTCTAAAGATAAAGGAGACAACCAAATTTTCCTATGGTATATTTTGGCTTTAGTCATTTGTCTTTACAAAAAAAGGAAGGTGGGAAAGCAGATGATAAATGTCCACAACCACTTTCTTAAAATCAGCTTATTCTTCTACACAGATTTTGAGGTCATAATATAAAATTAAAGAACATAAAATAAACAGCATTTATGAAAAAGAATCTGTTTGTTCCTCTAAGTTAGAAATTGAAACATCAAAACAATACTTCAAGTAGACACTTAGTACATAAAAAAAAAATGCATTACAGAACTTGTTTATTCTGAACAGTTGAAATTCAACAAAGACACCCCATGTGCTGCTTTTGTTATGCATTTCTAACTTCAAAATTCTGTACAGTTAAACACAATTTCAATCAGCGATTTACAAAAGCCATGTTCACCTGCAGAAAAAGGTTTACTTTTTCAATACAGAAATGCCTTAAACTGATAAGAAGACAGCTTCTACATCCTGAATTTCAGCTATGATGTAGCTCATTACATTGACACAAAGAACTCAGGAAATATATTACTAAAGTGTATTCAGCCATGGCTACAGTTTTGATAGTGCCTACCCTGTAGAAGATCCATCATTCAAGAAAGGTCTAAAGGGACAAATTTTAATAAAATTAATTTCCTAAAATAGAGGCACACTCTTCTGCATCCTAATATYGGATGCAGAAATGCAAAGGAACACTGAACTGAGCACTCTCAAGCAATCAGTATTTTTAGTCATGCCTTATAGATGCAACAAGCAGGGTTAAGAAAATAATATTTAATGCTTTAGGGCTCATGGAGATGATTCAGTATAGAATTTAAAGCTGTTCATTTGTAAGGTTATGAGACAAAATATATTGGGGTAGGCTTCAATGGAAAAGAGTTATTTTGAAAGTATTAATTGAAATTTAGGGTTGATTTAGGTAAATCATAAGTGTATATAGAAGGATGAATAACTTAACCCTTTTCAAATGTCCTAAACTCAGGTTAATACAGAATGCTACTTCATCGGAAATGTAATTTTCTGYAGAAATGAGAAATTATGAAGATTATTGACTGAGCTAGCATATTAATATAGTTTTCCAATATCAAGTAAATTTTTTTCACCTTAAAACCTGTTTTTTATGACACAAAAGAAAGACTAGCCATTCATTTGCAGTGGTAAAATAGCATTTAAAAATATGTGTATAAACTTACCTTATTCAGCCTTGTAATGCACCACTTTTTAGCAAAGTGTTAGAAAACAGATTCTGATTACATGTACTAATTGACCCATTCAAATGCTTCATATACAACATTGTGCCATAGAGAGCTTCATTTGGTAGAGCTGTCCTGAATATACACAGCCAAACTATTTCACTTAATACAGGCTGTTTTCATACAGATTGAATTCTGTATTTTTTATACTGCAGAAAACATAGGGTCCTTTTAATATTCTTTTGTGCAGCTGAAAAGATGCAATATTAGACACTGAGCAGAAATCCTTATCTCAAAGTCATTAAATAGAAGTCTAGGGGTAGCAGAACCTTGTCTTTTTATGTGTGATACTCTTGGGTCTCMAATGTTGTTCTGGAGGAAGGAAGGGAGGAAGGCACCAAATTAAATAAGCTCTTGCAGTTAACCTTAAATCAGGTCCTCAAGCCACTGCAGTCTAATGTGATAGCTTAGACAACTGCAAGGTGTAGATAAATGTTAGTATGGAAAGAGTGAATAAAAGGCTTTTCTCGCTAATTAAAATGAAAGTTTTCTCTCCTACCTTTCTTTCTCTTTCTCTATTGCACATTCATATTTATACATAAAGGCACACTCTATCCTTTGAGAAAAGTATAAAAAATGTGCAATATATTAGCCACAGTTATGCAATTATTATGGAGTGGAGTTTGAAATAAATGTATTTAAATATTTGAGATAATTCTGTACCTGATATATAAAACTGCTCTCATAAATCTTGTCAGCAGAAGTTAATAGAGATGGCCAATCTGTTCATCAGGTAATATATGCTTCTGCATTTTGCTGTGGCTCTGCATGCACATCTACAAAATCTGTCAAAATATCCAGTTTTGGAGATACATCATGGTAAACTTGTATTCYTCTTTTYTTCACTTTTCTTTCCCCACAYTTTTCCTGTTTAAACTTTGGTTTCYTTTCTTGGGAAAAAATGTCATTGTACTATATCACGATCTGTGATTTCCAAATTAGAATGACTGGTCTTATCTAGRAGCTTCGTTACACACRTGCAGAAAATGTGTCTTTTCACRRTCTCTCAYAAAACATGTTTAACATGCATTCTCYRAGAAAAAAAAAMCAGTTTGTAACCCAACCAGKTTATTTTTTTARCTGATCAGGTTAATTGCAAGGACAGTATTTGTTTCATGTGACTTTTTCATGTTAAATAACCCTTTTTAGAGGTCCCCTGCCTGTGTACTACTTGTACAGGTTACTGTTACCGAAGATGAGGGAGATATAAGGTAAATTTGGATGATATAGGTTAAATATCTATTGCATATGGTTACAATTAAATATCTATTGCAAAACAAAATGGRGCAAAAAGGAGTCATCAGACTGAAATTGTCAAACTGATACTTAGTRTTTTTGCAGTGCTTTTTAAGGCGTGTATGACATCATTAGAATGATGGAAACAGGTAATGCAGAAAAACGTCTGTGTGTTTAAAAAGAAGATTAGAATTTTTATGGAAATGAGTGATGAAAAAGTCAGGAGGACTGGATGACAAGCTTTTATGAGAATGATAYTGAGGATGAAGGAAAAGAGACTAAAAATATCTTTGCTGACACAGCATAGCTGTTTCAGAGAGAAGCTGAGGGTATTGAAAAGAAATCAGGTAATTTCTGGATAGTGGTAGAGAGCTGCAGGCTGTTAGAGAAAATAAATTGGCAAATGTTTTTACAGCCATGCAAAGGTAGGAAGAAGGTTAGAATTTTAATATGAAAGGGTACTTGCTGGAACAGTTCCAACAAAAA
>QVAJ01000014.1:5921359-5944380 GCA_003546035.1 Mixornis gularis | reverse complement strand
AGCAGGGCCCCTCTCTCCACAGATCTCTTCCTATGGGCTCACAACCTCATCCAGGCCTCCACCCACTCCAGTGTTGGCTCCTCCTTCAAGGGCTGTGGGTGGATCTCTCTATCCCCATGAACCTCCATGGMCTGCAGAGGTASTGSTGCTTCACCATGATCTGCACCAGGAGGTGCAGAGGAATCTTGGTTCCGGTGCCTGGAGCACTTTCTCTGTCATTTTTTCCACTGACTTTCGTGCCTGCATGGTTGTTCTTTTCCCACGTTCTCACTCTGCTCTTCTCTAGTCACACTTACAACTCTACAACCACTTTTTGTTTTGATTTCATCTCAAGTGCGTTATCACAGGGGTGTTACCACCATTTCTAATTGGTCCAGTGTTTGGAGCCTAATATGGCATGTCTTGTCTTTGGAGCCACCAGGGATTGGCTCTGCTGGACACTGAGGAAGCTTCTAGCAGCTTCTCACAGAAACCATCCTTGTACTCCCCCTGTTACAAAAAACCAGGCCATGCAAACCCAATACACCAGGATATAAAGTCACTTTCATAAAGGAAGGGTATGGAGCAAATATGTTTTGGAATTTGGGTAGTAATGTCACCTTTAATGAAATACAAATGCTACTGAAAGCACATACTATAATCACAGAATCATCTTCTTAAGATTTGGCCTGACACAACTAAGTATCAAACAAAGTCACRACAATTCAACAGTAACCAAATACCATTTTATATCCGTCGTTCATGAATTGATCTACTTGGAATTTCCAGGTGAAGAATTTTGTGTCCAGGTTTCATTTATGATTATCTTGATGGTTGGATAAAAAAAGTGGTGCCAATCTCTCTGGAGTTTATTCACTTCCTTACTTAGATAAATCTTCCTATACTAGATGTCTGGAATGAATGAGTTTGCCCAGTAATTTGAAAATTTGTGCTTCTGTCTAGTAATCAGAAACTGTAATATTACAAGGAAAAAAACAAAAAGACATGTTAGAAAATTGTCTCTTCAATACAGTTCCTCTCAACACTCAAGGGAAAGATTATTATTTTAACTTTCTGGGAATAGAGTATAATCTAAAAAGCAATTTTTAGTGAGTCTCTTGGCTCACATTAGATGTAGAACAAATGTTATTTTAAACATAATCTGTAACACTTAATTGCAAGTCCCTGTTCTGCCAGATATTTAACCTTTTTTACATTTATTAACATTGTTCCTGAGAGGTCTATACAACCTGCAATCTCTTCATTATTCCATTATCTAAAAGGAAATAAGTAATACAACTTCTGATTATTTCCTGTTAAAAGTTATGAAATATTTTACAAGAATATAGTGAAGCAAATTAGGAATATTACTTAACAATTCTGATACATTKTGAAAAAGCATATGTTCTAGAAAATGAACTTGTAAGGAATTCTGTTTTGATAGCATGTCATAATAACATTTGCTAAATCACTCTCTTTCTTTCCCTTTCTCTCTCTTTTACTTGGTTGTACTTTATTTTTAATTAATTAGAAGGGAGAAAATCCTACTAGAGTTTTAATATTAAATTTAAGTATTTGTAATCTGGTGATGTCCTCAGGCAGACTCATCCATGGGTACTATTACCTTGTATTTAAATAATATGCCCTGAAAAATACTGATGCAGGATTTAATTTATACATATAAAAAAACCAGTAATTGAATGAAGAAGGATATTAATAAATCTCAGCTTTCTGAGTGTGGGACCAAAGATTGTCTTATTGATTTCTACTTAACAGAATCATTCATRCCTTCAAGAGATTCCACAGCATTCCTTTTGGAATGCATAGAGGAAATCCACCAATCCTGACTGTGAAATTCAACTGTGTGTATCAATACCTTTCCTTTAAAGTGATGATACTAAAAATACTGAAAGGACTCTGGACTGCTGACATTATATTTTATTGAAGGATAAACTACAATGCAATGACTTCTGTGGAACAGAAGCCCAGATCAACTTGGTCAGGTGAAATCAAAATGAAAACAGTATTAGAAGTTCTCACTGCTGACTGTTTCATCTCAGAGGTAGGTCTTTCCCTTCACCTCACTCTTGCTCTGAGTACAGCAACGTTTAGTGTCTTGCTGAGTAATGAATAATTCCAAGCAGTGCACTAGAGACTAGAAACTACCTATGTATCTTCTCTGCCTCTTTATAGTGTGTCTCCTTCCCTTCTTGAGAATATGCATTTRTGTGGAGACTTTTGAGTCCTCTCATTCTGCTTCCTTCTCTCAGGAGAGGACTGTGTATTGATCCAATAGATGGCAGCCAGCAGTGAGCAAGTACATGACCTCTCCTCCTCTGGCTGAGTTGGACCTTCCAGCAAAACACAGTGTATGGCACAAGGGAAAATACAGCAAACAAAAGATATGTTATTTGTCATTCTTAATGTGAGATAATTTCTATGTGTATCAAAATGTTTCAGAGGCTGCATTGAATTTGTCACCAATGAAAATTGTCTCCTGACAACACTATCTCTCTCCTCAAACCTGAAATTGAGAAGTACAAACACTGTTTACAAAGAACTGATCGCTATACTTGCATTGGAGCTATTCTTAATGAAACATAAAATCTGATCATAACAGGATATGAAGTTAGAATAGATGATTATCTTAACCTTTGTAAGTTGGATAAACAAATATTCTTAAGCTTCACTTTTCAAAAGCCCCAGCTTTTTAGAATGTAAAAAAATCACTTGTGTTTCCATGAGGAAATGAAAGCCTGATCAGAGTTTACCACAGAATTTTCTGTTTCAAGGCCCTGAAGGAACCACCAGGCCTGGCCCCTCCTCCACAACCTCCTGGATCTCCCTCCACCCTGCCCAAAGCCCGGGGCCTGCTGTCACCCTCCAGAAATGTCAGCCCCTGCCCCARCGATGCCACAGCAGKGCTGCTCTCCAGCTTCCCTCAGCCCTGTCCTGCCCAGCTGAGCCAGGCCCTCCTGCAGGTGCACATCCCAGCCCCATCTTCACCCATCCTCCGGGATGTGCCAGGTGCCCAGAGCTGGTACTGCCCCACTGCCTCACAATTGTTCTGCTGCTGTGGAGTGGGGATGGACCCTGGCTGGTGGGTCCTGGGATAGACCCTGGTGGATGGGGTCCTGCCCTGACAGGGCTGAGCTTAATCCAACACCTCTGAATCTCCACCACCAGGGCGCGAATGGCCCTCACGGTGCCTTGACACTGGTAATGTACTTGGGACACCATTCAGAAAACACAAAAGAAATCAYAGCTTCTTTTGAGCCAAACAAGTTATAGTAACTGTAGAATCATAGAGTTATTTAGGCTGAAAAAACCCTCTAAGAGCATCAGTTCCAACCATTAACCCAGCACCACCACGTTCACCACTGAGCCATTTCCCTGAGCACCACAAACACATTTTTTCAGCTCTATCACGTAGGATGACTCCACCACATCCCTGAAAAGACTGTGAAAATGCTTGACAACCCTTTTTGCAAAGAATTTTTTTCCTAATATACAAGCTAAACCTCTCTTGATACAGCTTGAGGCCATTTCTTCTCGATTTGATTCTTGTTACCTGGGTGAAGCTACTGATCTTGCTACAACATCCTTCCAGGTTGTAAAGAGTGAGAAGAGCCTTTTTGAGCCCTCTTTTTTTTCCAGGCTAAACACTCCCAGGTCCTTCAGCTGCTCCTCATAAGATTTGGGATCCAGCACCCTCAGCAGCTTTCTTGCCTTTCTSTGGACACACACCAGCACCTCAATGTCTTTCCTGTAGTAAGGGGCCCAGAACTGGACACAGGATTTGAGGTTGTTCTCTTTATTGTGACTCATTCTAACAGACGCTGTGCCACTTGAAAAGTTCATCTCTGAAACACTTTATCTGCAGTGACTACTTTTCTTCTGTGTATATTAATTAGTGCAAARTCCAGAATGCATCTGTTTTGTTACCCCACCAGAAACCTCTACAGCTTGCTTCAAATTTCAACAATTAGCTCCTGAGATATACTAAATACTCAGCTTTTTAACTAAATCTATGTAGTACTGCAAGGTTAGGTTGAGGGCGACCATTTCTGACTTTGTTACAAGATTCCATAAACAATTWTGGTTCTCTTCTTCAAGCAATGTAAATAAATATATTTTATATGTGCTTATCGCCTCCTGGAAATGTGAATATATAAATAAACATGCCTGTAATGATAATGACCCTAATTTAATGTTCATCAGCACTGCCAGAAGATAAATTTACGAGGAAATGGGAATAACCTGCCACACTTTAAGGTTAAGAGTATATTTTTCACTTAGATTATGAATTTGGCAATACTTTCTCAACTTCAGAATTAAATAAGTGTCTTAAAATAGAATAACATAAAAATGAAATTAGAGCAATAAAAAGTAGTAAAATTTTAAATTTGTTCTTCTATGAGGAGAGAACATATAAGTAGCACTTATAAACTGCAGTATTATTATTTGTCACTAGTATTTGCAGAATGTATGAGATAATCCAACCATTCATTTCAAAATTGTAAAGGAATTGAATCACCATCTAGATAATTGTGCAGTAGATACTAAAATCATTTTACCAAGTTTCTGGCCAGTATTTTCTGAAAACACTGCTATATAACACACAGGTTTTGAAAGCATATTTCAAAAGTTTATGGGGGTACAACTATCGTCACAAGAGTTTGATGTATTAGAGATTCAATAGTCTGCAGTGATTAGGGTTTGGTACTCCTCAGAAATTCCTACAGACTTTTGAGAAAAAAAAAAACAAAACATTTTTTTTTCACCAGATCAGAATTGCTGTGACTGCAAAAATCATTCTGATGCAATATAAACCTGKTTTTTATAGAGCTATCATCTTCAGAATGGTACTTTTCTATGACAAATAAAACTTTCCCCAGAAAATCATGGTGATAATACAGACCTGTTGGAATGAGTTCAAAGGTGGGCCACCAAATTCATTAGAGGGATGGAACAGCTTCTGTATGAGGAGAATTGGGAGAACTGGGTTTGTTCAGCCTGGAAAAGAGAATGCTTAAGAGTGGCCTAATTGCAGCCTTCCGGTACCTGAAGGGAGCCTACAAGAAAGAGGGAGAGACACTATTTACAAGGGCATGTAGTGACAGAATGAGGGGAAATGGCTTAATTCTATTAAAAGAGAGTAGATTTAGGTTTGATATTAGGAAAAAAAAAAATCTTTACTGTGGAGGTGGTGAGACACCAGAACAAGCAGCCCAGAGGAGTTGTGGATGGCCCATCCCTGGAAGAGTTTAAGACCAGGCTGGATGGAGATCTGAGCCACCTGGTCTAGTGACTGGTGTCCCTATCCACAGCAGGGGGTTTGGAACCAGGTGATCATTAAGGTCACTTTCAATCCAAACCATTCTATGATACTATGACAATGTTTTATAAAGCTCCAGAGTTCCAGTAATCCCTTGAGAGATGTTCAACCATTATAATCTTTCCCCTTACAAACACAAGTTACCATTTGCATAAATTAGCAACTATTCAAAGAAGAATACAGTCTTCTCTAAACATTCCAGACAACCAAGTATGATCAATAATTGGATTTTGCTACTGACTTGAAAACAAAGAGGTACTTGTGACCATTGTAAACCCTTAACATTCAAAATGTATTTCATGAATATGAGGCTGATGTCTCTCACTGTGATCTGTAACCTCACAGCAATGCGGCTATTTGGGTTTTTGTTGAAAAATATCATTCTGGGAAAGGATTACATTTTATGCAAGTATGCTTATGACTGGATTATCGTAGAGAAAAAAAACAACCTTTTTAAAAWTTTTTTTTTCCTTTTCTGGACAAGATATTTGCAGTTAAATAAAATAAATAAGTGGAGCTGGTCCTAAGCAGATAAAGACATGTAATTTCCATCCTGTTTCTAATACCTATTTTAGAAAAGTGAAAAGCTCAAAAAGTCCTAACATTTCTACTAGCAGCTGTTCATCATATAGCATTTCTGGTTGATTATCAGCCATGTWGAAAATTAGTTCAGGTGGTTGGAATCAACAAATGTGAAACTAGAGGCTTAAATAGAAGATATTACCTGGCTGTGTTTTTCACAGAATCAAAGAATGCTTACGGTTGGAAGGGACCTCTGAAGGTTCATTTGGTCAACTCCCTTGCACAGGTAGAATGTCTAGATGGCTTTTCAATATCACCAAGGAAGGAGACCCCACAACTTCTTTGGGTAACCTCTGGCAGTGCTCTGTCACCCTCACAGTGAAAAAGTGCTTCCTTATGTTTAGAGGGAACCAACTATGCTTCTGTTTGTGCCCATTGCTTTTATTCCTGTCAGAGGGGACCACTGAAAAATGTCGGGCTCCACCTTCTCATCCAAAGTTCCTCTGGATAACAGCATAACCGTCTGGTGCATCAGACACCTCTCCTAGTTTCCTGTCATAATGTCTTTTCTGTCTTGATGAGTGTATACTCTGACCATTTTCTGGATTGTTAATGAGGATGTTGAGGATTGGATGYGGTTTTGACCATCCATGCATAGAACTATTCCTTCTGTTATCCCACTGTTTGCTGAAGTTCCTGCAGTATCTTTAATTCAAGTAGAAAAAGCCTGTTCAGTTTTTCTGCCAACTTTATGTAACACAATTAGGGTGTCACCCAGAAGGAAAGTAAAATACATATGCACACATATATATAAAATACATGTATCTTTAAATACAGTGAAGTTTGTAATGCAGTATTTAACCTTCTGTGTTGGCCACAGAAGTGTCTAGATCTGTAGACAATCTTTTGCTCTGTGCTCTCCAATTAGGGGCCAATCTTTGGCACCTCCCTTTTCCCATTCACTGTGCGAAATATATTGATGCCTGTGGGTGTGTCAGAAAAGCCAAGTGGGAAAATTAGGAACTAAGAATTGCTAAATTCTCAAACTGAAAATTATTGATGGAAGAGTAAAATTCTCTTAAACATGTTATTTGTTCAATATGTAGTGAGTGTATAGTAAACAGTGCTAAGATGTTGTCTTATGATTTCTGTAAATTGCAAATTACAATGCTGAGCACAGTTTTTGTGGAAATTAATATGCAGTCTGTGTTGGTAGCAGAATGTGAGTTAAAAATTGTAATTGCATACAAATCTGAGTTCTAGGGTCCAGGTTCAAAGTAATGTGAGTTATTGGTGTAAACAAATGTTAAGTAATGATGCAAAAATTTTAGTTGATAAGATTTGATCCTGTTTATTTCATGTTCTGCTTACTTTTTTCCTGTTTTCATCTCTGAAATAAAATAATAGTTGAAGTTTCTGTATATTTTTTTTCTGAAACTGTTAATGAATAGCTTATACTGCAATGAATACTATGAAGCAGATCTGGTGTAATGTCACTGGAAAGTTTGGTACATGGATGATATTTAGATGCATGTGCCTTCTCTATAATCCTCTCTCATTCTACTCACTTCTATCAAACCAGTGAAGTAATGCATAATACGGCAATTATTAATAAGATGAAAACTCAATCCTTATGTTTTGTCATCCTGACATATCATAAAATCTGTTGACACCTCAGTGTGGCACACAAGTTCCCATGCATGCTAAGAAGCCTGCTAGCTTGTGGAATATATTCTACCCCACACCTGAGCTTGGCTGCAGACCAGAGATACTGAGTGTTCTCTACTTCCTCTGGAGATTAATATGTTAGCCTTGCCAAGCTTTGCTCAACTCACTGGGGCTGTAAGGGATTCAGTTCAAAACTGATGGAATTTTATACATGCTAAGCTTACCTGGCCAGTGAGTCATAAAAGCACCCTTTATTTCTGAATAGATTACAATCACCAGTTCCACTTTATTGGAAAATAGCTAAAAATATAGAAAACAAACAAACAAACAAAAAGTTGGTATTGGGTTATTTGATGTCTTTCCTCTCAAGTCTGAATTATTGGTAAGAAAAAAATGTTAAAGACATTCAGTAAGAAGGAAAATAACCAAAATTATCTTGTGACCTCTCCTTGACACAAAGTTATCTGCACTTTTATTTAAGAGTAACCAAAGAAAGTTTCATGTTACTTTGATACATGTGCACCCAATGCATTGTCAAGTCAACAGCTTGTTTATAAACAGTTGTGCTTTTTAAATTAATTTCATCATCTTCTGATGAATCATCATTGAATGTTTMTCTTTTTTTTTTATTTTCTCCTCATATATTATTGAACCTATTCTCATGTTTCTCAAGTGAAATCATGCTAGAAATGATGTCAGGTGAGGAAACAGGAGATTATTCTGATACTGGATATTTCTTGCTTAGAACACAATAATTGCTGTTATATTATCCAAATTCTGTATTTTAATCCATTATACTTTATTTGTGACTTAGATTTATTTTTCCTTCTTAATACTTGAGGGTTTTTGATATTAGTACTAAACCTATTATTTGAACACTCTAACTTAGAACTCTGTTTTATAAATTTAATCAAATATAATTCTTTAGATCTTCATGAAGTTTTTAGATTTTAGGAAAAAATCATTAATTTTTTGAGATGAATCAAATGAAAATTGCTCAAGATAAGCTGCTGGATAATTTTACAGGTAAAAGAATTGCCTCTGCAAGCCAAATAGTCATACTTTTACTTGGAAATGGTTTTAAAGGACCTGTGTTGTTGAATCTCCTGCTCTCTTCAATAGTTGACTTTAATTTTGATTGTATTTTTAATATGAGTAGGAAAACAAAATAATTTTATCTGCTTTCTTCAATAGTTGACTTTAATTTTGATTGTATTTTTAATATGAGTAGGAAAACAAAATAATTTTATCTGCTTTCTTCAATAGTTGACTTTAATTTTGATTGTATTTTTAATATGAGTAGGAAAACAAAATAATTTTATCTGCAACACACATTTACCATGTAATAGAATGCTGTGTTTAAGCATATTTTAATTTATATAACTCTTCTGAAATGCAAATATGAAAATTAATAATGTAGTATCATCTGAAATGATGCATAGTATAATCTAGAATGAATTATTATTATATTTTTATTATTGAATCCTAATAATGCTCTAATAAGCAGAATTTTAGATTTTAGTTTTGTTAAGGCTGAAAACCTGGAAATCCTGATAGAAGAAAAGAGAACTAATAGAGATGCAAGAAGGATAAAGATGTAACACAAAAGAGCAGAATTTAAAAAATAAGGAGTTTAATGGCTGAAACTTTTGGCTCAGCTTCTGAAGAGCCACAGAGCAAAATGATTTGCTGTGTAAGTAAGCATTTGTAATACGCACAAGTAGTATGAATTTGGAGTTTACCATGAAAGACCTAATTCACTGTAAATAAGTAGAAGAACATGTATATAAAGGTTTAATTTAACTGTTAAATAATATCTGTTTAGGGTCAAGTGCGTGGCAATAAACTCAATAACTGTTCAATATAAAAACTCAATAACTGTTCAATATAATATGTTCCCTGATGCCTCTCAATATATCTCCATATGCTTTCCAGCAATAGCCTTCCTTCTTCCTTGACCCAATTCCTTCCTGTAGTTTTATGAATATTTAAACTGCTAAGATGCAAATAAGAGAGGATATTTATTATTTTATCATCCTTGTAGCTTACTTTGCAGTAATGTATTATTGCATTATTTTTCAGTGATAATGATGTGCTCCCRTTGTCAACAACCTTCTGTATAAACCATTTTATCTGCAGACTCTCTTGAACCTGAATATTGATGAATTTAGGTTCTGTAAGGCTCTGGTTAAAATTTCAACAGCAAGTTAAGGGAGATAAACTGCATCCATTCACTAGATTAGAATTATTTTAATTTCCTCATGAAGTAAAAATTTCCAGAAGGAGATGTTAAGGAACATGTAAAAGCTTGTCAGAAGAGGGCTGCTTTGCCATCATCTTTCAAGGATYAATTGTTCAGTACTTAAATGAAAAATAAAAATCCTCATCACTCACAAAGATTCATATGCTTGCATATCCTTGACACCATTTTGAGGTGTCCATGAAAGGGTACCAAAACTTTCTGGATTTCTGTTACCTGATGACTGACATTTGAGGGATTACAGAGAATGCAAGACCCGCAGAGAGGAATGGCATGTTTGCCAGCAGACTTCTGGGTGACCCCTGCTTTATGGAAAAGCACTTTGGAGTCATGCACAAAACCTTTTGTTATGCCAAATAGTATAGATTTCCACGTTTTGGAAACTGAATGAAGCTGTACATTTCAGAAGCTTAATTCAGTTTTTATTTTCCTTTTTTCCCCCCTTTTTTAACCATAATGTAGCTAAGAATGGGTGCCAGAATGCTTTTTTAGCAAAACAGATGGGATGAAGTAGTGACTCTAGAACATAGATATATATTGATAGATGAAGACCAAAGAATAAGATCAAAAGTTGAATTCCTGACAGATTAAATTGGTCAGGTGGTTGTTTACTCCATGGATCCACTTTGAAGAGCTCCAGAGCATTGTATCCAAGCAAATATGCTTATGAATAGTTCTGTAATTAGGCCACTACCTATTCAGAATCATGACAACAACAAATCAAAACATCTTTATCTAAGATAATTATTTCCTAACATTTTAAAAAGCACTGTTCAAGACATCCTTCAGATTCTTCTCTATTCTCTTTCCCTTGGAGATTCTGGCATCCAATGTGGAAATATGTGAAAACTGACAGTATTTATTGAGTAATTAACATTTTACATGATAATAACACATCATGTTTAAAACTACCAAATTCAGGCCATTCTGCCTGAGAAGCTCCATGTTGGATCTATCTTGTGGAAGGAAACCAACCTACAGGAACCTTGGAATTAGAACATGGAAAGAACTTCTTGGTTTGCTCCTTCTGATTCATCAGAGGGGGATAAGGTATCACAACTTTTCGTCCTTAACACTTGTTATTTCATTAAGTTTCCTACAGTTTCTCAGAGTGGGAAGAAGAGATAACATAATGTTGAAGGTATAAAATACTGAAGATAGAAACTATGTTTCTCAATCTCCAAGAAGATCCAGAAGAAGACAGAAAGAAAGAATATGAACCTGATAATGAACCCGGCACAGAGAGTAAAAGGGAATATCCTGAGGCAAACAGCTTGAAACACAAGGTCAGAACAGTGGAACAAGCTCAGTGGAACAAGGATTAGATGGGCAAATAAGTCAAAATATATGCTAAGAGTAGGTCAGTGTGGCGTCAAATGGATTTTACTGAAGTGTGAATAAGGTTTAGAAGCTGAAAGGGTGAACCAGTGTGTGTGTAGAATAACACAAAAATGGGGACGTGCAATCAGGAAGGAATTTAACTGGCAGAGAAATAGAGCTGAATAATGAAATATTGGTCATTTCAAGGAAAAAAAAAAGCTTTATTTCAATGTAGCACATTTTTAAGGCATATTGTAGAGAATAAGTTTAAACATCCTTTAAACGTCCACAAAACTCACTCCGAGTATAAATTCCAATGACATGTTGACTATCTTGTCTCAAGATGAACTCAATCATTCACGAGGTGACTCAACTCAGATATCTATACATGCATGTCTGTGCAATTTGAAAATCTGAAGCATATTTGGCAGTCTTACAAGTGGCTGACAGATATGACAAAGGATATGCAAAGGGATGTGTGTTCTAWTGAAACAGCAAAAGCAGACCAAATAGGAAAATCTCATCATCACACATTCATCAGTGGACACTTACAGTTTCATTCATCTCGATTCTGCTGAAGAGATACTCCATTCAAATATTCAATTTTTAGGATGAATTAACAGCTCTGCAACTTTCTCAAAATATGAGTGAGRGTGGGGCTCAACCTTGTAAATGCAGAAGTGTCTAATGACATTGAGACACTTGCAAATTCAACCTGGATTCCAGATACAAGTGCAGACAGGCATATGACTTCCAGGGATATGTCTCATGAGCTGAGACCTCATGCAGCCTAAGGTATTTCAAATAGCACTTAAGATCTGTATTTAGAAATCACAGGYAGTCCCCAAAACTCCACTTTAAAATTAGTTTAGGACTTTTAAAATTAGTTCCAGGCAATGGATTGGATCTGCAGTTTTATGTACCTATGAGATTAATGCTATCTCAGATTCTTGAGACCAGTCCATTCTTTACAACCCTTGTTGCCAAAAGGCACAGTCAGAGCTGGTAATGAAGTCACTTTTTTTTTTTTTTTTTTTTTTTTCTCTACTCTAAGCCGTTAAATTACAGTTCAGTGGTTTGAATTTTTTGAATATGAAAAATCAGATCATGTCTCTCAAAATAAATTCTGAAACAGAGGATAATATCTCTGGGTGTTTGTTTCTCACATGTACAGTGGAGAGAGTGAAGCATACTTATCTCAGAAGGATGCCATTACCATGGATTCATTAGTGTTTAATGTTGCATGTTATAGTAAAAGGGACATGGAAAAATTCCAGTAGGAATTATTCCTGTTTTCTGAATCTGCTTTGAATATTGTGCCATAAATAAGGCATATGTTTATCAGGGAAAAGAAAGGAAATTATTGAGTTATTGCATTCTAAGCAAGCACGGCTGGTTCTCTATACAAAATGATGCTGACAGCTTCTAAGAAAAGCATATGAGGGGATCTAATTATAGACCATATGTACATGGAGGGACCAAATTAATGTTATAAACAGAACCATAATTGTAGCTTTTTTAAACTTTTGTAAGTAGTTGACTTTCTAACACATAAAGAGTCTTTTGACCTCATTTTTGTAAGTCTATAATGTTACTTAATTCAAAATGGGCAGCTAATGCAACATACAAAAAAGTGATTGAATCAAGTCCGTTTTAGAAACCCACAACTATATGGACTAACCTTGGCTGTGTCATAACCAACACTCCTGTATTATTTTAAATTGTTTAATGCACAGAAATTGCAGAAATTGGTCTTTTGATAYTTTCTTTTGACACTAATGGACTTAAAGACATCTTTTGAAGTTCATGTTTATAGCAAATTTATCTGTTCTTAGCCATACAGTTCTAAAGCCCTATTAGATATCCAAAGCTCCTACAAGTTTATTCAACTCAGCTGACAAGCCCCTTTCATGTACTGAACTTCTTGAGGTTGCAGGACACCTCCTGACAGTAAATATTTTTGTACCAGTGCTTGTYTTCCCTTTCCCATTCACACTGACCATAAAAATCTCTCAGTCCTGCAGGCACAATTTAAAAATTGAATAAAAAGCCAAAGTGCAATCTTTCAGTCAACTACGAGTGCAGTGACCTAAAGGCTCTCAGGTTCATTGAAAAGTATTGACTGCCCATTCACCTTTTTATTTTTTTAAAGCAAGGTGCTGTCCAGAGCCAGTCTKCCAAAGGGTCCTACCAGCTTCTTTTATGAATTGCTTAAATATCACACAGAAGCATGTGATGTTTTTTTTATCTTGAGGAAGAAGTATGATATGGGTGTAGTCACTGTCAAGTAGTTCTTTGCCTTTGACTGAGAACACCACCTACAAACCCCAAGAGAAATTGAAAATAGATACAAATCTCATGCTTTTAAGAAGATTAAATGCTTTTACCTGTTCCTAAAGCTAAAATAATAGCTAAATCAGTGTCAGAATCATWTGAAAAGTTGTAGAATTCTTCAGATAATTCACACAATGCGAGAGTGAGCACAAGCAGTATGACAACAGCACAACGATAAATGGACAGGTGCAATAAAAATCACCAGTCATACACTGTTTTTAGGAATAATAGATCAGAGTTCATGCAAAATATTTGTTAAAACAAATTTAATATTAGCAGGGAGAGATTAAATAAAAGACAGAATGTAGACAAGTCAATCTCATTATGTTAGTCTTCATTGCCAATAATGCTAGCTTACAGAAGTTGCTGCATAACAGAAGAAAAAATACWACAGACACCAAAGTGTTGAGATGTTTAGAAGTGTTGAAATATTTTTTATTAGAAAAGATTACTTAACACTCATGGTCCTTACCTTCTGTAAGTAAACAGATGAAGAACTRGGCATAAATTTTAATATTGATAGATAGGAAGCAATTTCTCTGACTGTGTACATTTCTCAGATATGTGTGTGTATAAATTCTATCCTTCTGACCCAGATAATATGACTGTAAATGTTTACACTATCTCTGCATCTACAAGTCTCATTTAGGACTGAGATGCTAGTTGGTTAATTGCTCTAAAAATTTAAACTCAATAGTTTGTCTGAAGAAGATATGTCAAAAAAATTCTGAGAGAATAATGGTTTAAAGTTTTGGACATAGTATCAAGTAATTAGTGTAATAAAACCAATAGAAGTGATTTATTAATTATATTTGATAAAGAAAAAAMCAAACTTGTTCCATTAGTGTTTTCACTGGTAATGAGAATTAAAATAAGAGTTTAAGGAGAAAAAAAAGAAGCATAGATCAGCATGGATTTAATCTAAAGCCTACTATGTAAACAAAATGAATTCCACTAACTTGTGTTTTGGAACATGCAGCAACTAATATAGGCTAATGTGATTAGAATGAACATGGCTATTATAGATATTGGATAATATTCCACTGATTAAATTTGCTGAAACCAATTATAATTAAGAACAATTCAGACTTTTTTAATGGGCATAATTAGGCTAAACAGATTATTAAATAAATAGATAAATAAAATCARTGCTATGATTTGCTTTGAATGGCATGAAAACTGAAAATGTTTTCCATTGTAAGTTCTTGCCGTTATTAATCATTTTGGATATCTCAATTTTCCTTAAAATGGGATGTCTTCTTATTTGTGTTCTGTAGTATCATATCTTAATACTCTACAACCTTTATGAAGAAAAAAATCTACTGGCTGCTTCTCAGTATTAGCAAGGAGTATGTGCTAGTGAAAAACTGCTACAGACTGGGAGTACCAGTTTTCTTATGTTCTTTATTGTCACTGGTGACTGAAATCACTAAAGAGAATTCAAGCAGAATCCTAATTTATTTGTTCTACAACCATTTTTTTCACATAGTGTTTCAATGAACTGACTGTATGAAGAAGTCTGGAGAGTTTAGGGTTAAGTTAGTATCTGCTTTGATTTTGCATGGCCAGATTTTYGTAGCTGGGGGGATATAGGGTAGCWTCTSTGTGAAGCTACTAAAAGCTTCCACCATGTCCRGCAAAGTCCCAGTCAGCTCCAAGATGGATGTGCTGCTGGCCAGGGTTGGTCCAACTAAAAATGATGGTAACTCCCCCATGGTAACAYATTTAAGAAGAAAAAAAATGTTACTGAGCAGATATAATCGTGGCCAGAGAAGAGCAGAGTAAGAATGTGCAAGAGGAGCAGCTCTGCAGACACCAAGGTCAGCGAAGAAGGGACAGGAGGTGCTCCAGGCACCAGAGCYGAGATTTCCTGCAGCCTGTGGTGCAGCCCATGGTGAGGCAGCTGTGCCCCTGCAGCCCATGGAGGGCCACAGGGAAACAGAGATCCACGTGCATCCCATGGAGGAAACCCATGCCAGAGCAGGTGGGTGCCTGAGAGAAGGYTGTTATCCTGTGGGAGGACCATGCTGGAATAAGCTCCTGGCAGGACCTGCAGACATGGAGAGAAAGAAGCTGGACCAGGTTTTCTGGTAGGACATGTGRCCCCATAGGGGACCCATGCTGGAGAAGCCTATCCTTAAAGAACTTCATCCCGTGGAAGAGTGACCCACCCTGCAGAGATTTGAGGGATACTATTGTCCTCAAAACAGACTCACATTGCAGGAGGTCACAGAGAACAGTTTCTCTGAGATGGACTCAATTGGAAATGTTCATGGAGAACTCTCTCCTGTGGGAGGAACACCACATTGGATCAGGGGAACTACTCTCCCTGAGCTGTGGCAGGAAGAACAGGTGATGAACTGACCATAACCCCCATTCACTGTCTCCCTGAGCTGCTGGGGGAGGAGGTAGAGCTGGGAAGGAGGGAGAGGTGGGGYGAAGGTGTTTTTAATGTCTCTTTTTACTTCTCATTATCCTGCTCTTATTTTGTTAGTAATAAATTCACTTCACTTCATATCTCTAATTTGCTTCTGTTTTGCYGGTGAYGATACTTGATGAGTGATSTCTCCTGGTCCTTATCTCAACCCATGAAACATTTGTTGTATTTTCTCTCCCCTGTCCAGCTGTGGAGAGAGAGGTGGGTGAGTGCCTGATATCCAACCAGGGTCAACCCAGYACATAATCTCTTATCATCTTCTATAAATCTAATTGGTGCAATAATTGAAGGAGCATGAAATGGGGAAAGGAAGGATGAGAGAAAGAGTTMCCTTTCTGTGCTCATGATGCAACATTTAGCATATGTGGTATAAACTTGAGAGGCTTATTATATTTTGAACAACTGGGGTTTTGCTTATAATTTCTGCATTGCATATGTTCTCACTGTTCTGAATGCATATGATCAAAAAACAATGTTAGTAAATTAATRAGGAGACAAAGCTGATACATAGGTGCATCCATGGTGGAAAAATCCAGATGACAAAGCAAATACATGCACCTTGCTTTGAAACTGTACATTTCTTTAATTACTAAAAAAATTAGGTAGTTTTGTAAATTCTTCAGAAACGTCATTCTCTATACATTATTCATGCAATTTTTATAGGGAATATTACATTAAGTTTCTTTCATGGGAGATAAAAAGATTCTTAATTGGGTGATTACTATTTCTTTGAGGCTTTAGGTCCATATTCCAGATGAAACCACACTGAAATTAAAGACTTATAGRCAAAGAAATTAACTGCCTATTTTTAATTCTTAACAGTTAAAGGAATTTTAATAAGGCTACATCTAAACTGCTAGATAGTACACTTTGTGGTATGACCAATATTCCTGGTCTAATAATCACACTGATCAAATGATCTCTCATTGTGAACCCTCTCTCTCTCCTTCCTAGTTTTTCTCCTGATGAGTTTTAYGTACAATAAGAAAATGAAAGCGGTTTTATGTCTATCATGAAATTTACAAATGTCCAAGGTGCACACCTGGATTTACCAGATGGGAACTGCTCCATCAGGTCAAAGTCTTGTTTCTTCCAGCAATTACTTTGCCTTCATCAAACTTCTATTTAATTAAAAAAAAAAATCTGTTAATCTGAGAAGAAAAGATGTCACTAATATGAAATATATAGAAGACACACTTCAGAATCTTACAGGAGAAAATGTTGTTTGTATTCATGGATAGATTGGTTATGCTGAAAATACATTCATCCTTTTCTAGGGGAGAACCAGCAAATGGCAAACAAAGCTACTGTGGAAGACAGTCTGTGTATAAACAGTGGAAGAAGAATACCTCCGGTGAAGCAATGGAAGTCAAAGGAAATCTTGATATGGATGAACTTAGTTTTATATTTAGAAAATAAAGTAAGTTTATAGMTTTGTTTTTGAAAATGCCTTTCCATCATATATAATTTACTTAAGAGTTTTAGTTAATTTTTTAATGCAAATTTGATTTGTTACATTTTTATTGTTTGGGGTTTTTTTTCTAATTTACTGTATTATTTTAGAATACTTTGAGGCTTCTAGTGAAGCTGTTCAGGTTWTAGCTGACTGTGAGTATAATAATTTTCAAAAATGTTGAAGTGTCCATTAAAATCACTGTTAAAAAATATTGTGACATTATGATCTAAAGACAAGACATTCTATGTAACAACATCACTAAGTTTAAAATGGGCTAAATGACACATTCTTTTCTTAATGATTCATTCACTTCACAGAATCTCACAGAAATCTTTATGTTCTCTTTAGCTTGAGAATTAAATGAATCATGGGTTTTGCCACATAGGATTGCAGGCGTTTAGATAATGCAGTAATTTATAAATATTTATTTTTGAAAAAAGAAAATCTTTTAATGAATATGTCTCAAATAGGTATTATTTTGGGGAAGAAAGTTCTTGGTGTTTTTTTAACCAACATTGAAATAGAGAAAATCCAAAATGTTACCTTGTCTTTTTTCTTCCATAATTTATGCCAGCACTGATCAGACCTGACTCTTCAGTAGTCCTCTTACCTRTGTAAATTGCAATAAATTCAAAAGAGAAATTTCTGAGCAATTTTTAAAGTTTGTGCAAACAACCAAAGTCATACATTATGATGAAACTATGATTGCTGTTTACAAAGAGAATTGAATGAAACAACAGTAAAAAAGTTTAAAGAAGGAAGGCTGATATTGAGCAACAATGTTGAAAGCTATAAGTGCCTTTTAGAAGCGTAGATAAGTGGGAAGAAGTTGACTTATGAGTAATTCTGCACTGACTATTTAATATCAACAAGCCTTGCTACAGATGTTCACTGGAAGGTCAAAATTTCAATATTGCATAATGCTGAACATTGGTAGGAGTGCAGGACTAAATCTGCCAACGTGTAAAGTGAGGTAATTCTGCACTTTAAGTTGCCTACGTCCACTGTATATCACCACCTTCTGGAAGCCCTTAAAGCCAGACCGGTGCCTTGAAAAACAACTTGTGAGAACACACAGTATGGAACRAGAAACAAATCAAAGCTGTGGGAATACTGAATAAATCAGGAAAGAAACAAATGCTTAAGAGGAGAGTGATCTCATGCTTGAAAAGGATTCAYGCTTGGTTAGAAGTAGGATGTCTCSTGTCCATAAGAAGGAGTGTARTACAGAGACAGGAGCAGAGCCTACATTCACATTCATGGGGAAAACTACATCACAAAGCTATTCTTGGTTGACAGGCCAAGATTTTCAGAGTAGATTGTGCACCCTGAACATTGTCCTGTTTAGGTCTTCTCTAAGAGATACAAGATTRAAATACTCTGTGAATCATGTCTGAGTTACCAGGGTAGTGATTTCACGGTGTGATGGCAAAGCTATTTGTTGCATGTCACAGCAGTGTGTCAGTGATGCTCAGGGGTTCACAGTCTGAGTGTGCAGTGTGGTGGGGGGCTGTGAAAGCCAGAGTCAGTCAAGTCTGACTCATGATATGTGCAGTGTGGTTGAAGGAGCATGCAATACACCAACTGCAACCAGATTCAGACTCGAAGGAAGTCAATTGCTTCATCCAAAGAGCAGACCTATAATGAAGTAGTATRCATGATTTTTCAGGATGAAATTTCACTTCAGAACTAATTAAATTATTTTCAAGATATTGGTAGGTTTCAAACACACAATTTACCTACATTTTCTCAATTCTATTTTTATGTCCTTACAAGTTCTACTCCAAATCACCAAGCCTGAAGATACTTGAGCTTCAGAACCWTTTTTCCCTAATTTCTTTTTTTTTTCCTTTGTTTTTATTTTTAAGAATAAACATCTGGCTAAAAATGCCTAAGTTTTGCATTAGCATTCAGAATACTGGTATAAATGTTACTCCACATTTATAGTGAAAAAAAACAATCTCACTTCCAAAACAGTTAAAACTGGTGAGAATAAGTAACTTAACAGTAACAAAAGTATGCATAACTAATCTTTTTACAGTATGAAATGTAAGTGAATGGAAACAACAAAAGCAGCAGTCCTGTAATCCAGTTTTGAATTTTTGATTTATTGAGAAGTTTTTTGAAAAAAAACCCTAKTAATTTAAAGAACAAAAAATATAAACCTGTTAATAAATGCAGGATTATTGAARGAGAATAGCAAATGGACACCAATTACAAATGGTATCTGGCAAGGCACACCCAGTTTGCTACCCATGAGTAAGAAGAAATTCCTATGTTCTAAATACTGAACAAACCTTTTGTGCAGTTAATATGTCATCTTTTCTTTGAAAGTATTCGGTTTGTTCTTTTGGGGTATCTTCCATTTCAGTGAAAGAGACAATAGTATCACATTCTGAAATGTAAATACTTAGTACAGAGTAAATGAAGTTAGTTTCTTTTACACTAATTTTTTCCCATATATATACTCTGAATTAAAATGTCAGATTACTTGTCTTGGATTTCATGAACACCCTCAGAAACCCACTATAGTCTGCTCAGTTCAGAGCTGTTAACTTGAGCAGGTGGTAGAACTGAGACCAATTCTGAAACTGTGGTTCATGTGTTCAAATTTATGCAGAAGTAAACCCAAATTCTTTAAAATGTTTAGGTATTACTGGACCTGCTTTATAGTGATCGACATGAAATSAGTTAATCATATACTATTATTGAAGTATTGAAACTGTTTCTAGCTTTGTCAACACATGATGATGGAAGTAAAAAAAAGAATGTCTTTATGTTTTATTGCATTTAAATATACTGTAAACTAATTACACGTCCATATGTATATAAATGTGATGGCTTCCATTTACATAATATCTGTTTTGCAATATGGTCAAACCCAAAGATTTTGGACTCACAGAAACCAAAGAATGGTTGAGGTTCAGGGGGACCTCTAGAGATCACTCAGTCCAAGCACACTGCTGGAACAGGGACACCTAGACACAGCTGTTCAGGAGCATATCCAGATGGCTTTTGAATATCTCCAAGGAGAGACATTTCACAACCTCTCCGTGAAAMCTGTGCCTGTGTTCAGTTACCACAGGGTAAAGATGTCCCCCTTATCTACTGGCAGCACCTTCCTTACGGCAGCCTAGGATAGCATTCACTGTCTTTGCTGCAAGGACACACTTCCTTGTTAGTCTTTGAATCAGGAATCAGGGAAAAAAAGTAGTAAACTTTGTGAGTTGGTATAAGAACAGAATTGAAACAAAATAAAAACCAATATCAATAATACTAGTTATAATAACAACACCTATATTAATCTTAATAATGAAAAGGAAAGAGAGAGAAGAATAAAACCCAAGAAAAACAAGTGATGCATAATACAATTGCTCACCACCTGCTGACCAATGCCCAGCTTGCCTCCAAGCAGTGATCAGTGACTCCTGCCCAACTCCCCCAGTTTATAGACTGAACACAACATTCTGTGGTGTGGAATATAACTTTGACCAGTTCAGGTGCGTTGTCCTGTCCATGTTCCCCCTCCAGATTCCTCTGCACCTGCCTAGTGGCTGAGCTTGGGAAACTGCAAAGTCCTTGAGTTAGGTTAAGAACATYCTAGCAGCAACTAAAGCACCAGTATGTTATCAACATTATTCTTACCCTAAATCCAAAACACAGCACTGTACCAACTACAAGGAGGAAARTTAACTCTACTCCATCTAAAACCAGGATGCAAGTTCAAAATCACAGAATCACAGAATAACAGAATATGCCGGGTTGGAAGGGACCTACGAGAATCATCAAGTCCARCTCTTGGTCCTGCAGAGCATCATACACAAGAGCCACACCTTGTGCCTGAGAGTACTGTCCAAATGCTTCTTGAACTCTGTCAGGCTTGGTGCTGTGACCACTCCCCTGGGGATCCCATTCCAGCCATCAACCACCCTCTGGGTGAAGGACCTTTTTCTAATATCCAAGCTAAACCTACCCTAACACAGCTTCAGTCCATTCCCTCAGGTCTTGGCACAGGGCACCACAGAGAGAGATCAGTGTCTGCCCTTCCTCTTCCCCTCACAAGGAAGTTGTAGACTGCAATGAGGTCTGTCCCCAGTCTACTCCAGGCTGAACAGACCAAGCGACCCCAGCTGCTCCTCACACAGTTTTCCCTCAAGGCCCTGTATCAATGTGGAACACTGGAAGAAAAATCTGCTTCAGCAAGCAGGACAAAATAGCATCTCCACTTTTCATCAAAGATCTGTTGTTCTTTGTTATGGAAAGAACATACCTGGAAAATCTGTTCACCAGAGTGACATCTTCGAGTTTTCATAATGCTCACAAAGCACACATTCATTTACAGTTCCTTCAAACACCAGTACACCTCTGCCCAACACCCYTGCCTGGATTGTGGGTCCTCTTAACTATTGCACAGGTCCCCTGCRTGCCAGCTGGTCCAGACTGGTGCTCTCTGGAGACAAACAGTACTCACATGCTTGCCACACATACCCTTCACATTTGCAAGTCTGCCTGGCACACCAGCATGAAACCTTGCCTTTGTAAATACCACATGACAGATCAAGGCCCACCACTGCTTGCTGGCTGTTCCAGCTTGAAGCTTGCTGCCAGATAAACATAAACACCCAATGTACACCGGCTGTTGGGAAGGTATAGATATTTTCCCCTATCAGCCAGCACCAGGCCTATGGGCTTTTACCCATGCTCCTGCCTATTCCCCTTGCAGTAACTGAGCACCTCACTAGCCTCACTCATCCTGGTCCCTCTCAGCAGCTGAACCTGAGACCTCCACTCATTCCAGTAGCTGACAGTACAGTCCAGGGGCACCTACAATGTTAATGGATGTCTGTTAATATACTTTCTGTTACAACACATATTAGCACTCTGTAGTTAGTGCATTTATCACTGGCAATCCTGAACCTGCTTCCCTATTGTTTCAATAAACTATGCTATGCATTACTCTGGATGTGTAAATTCTTATTGAACTCAGTCAGACCTGCAGTACTGGCTTGGAAAATCACACTATTCATCATCACTATTCAATCTGGGATCCCACAAGTATGTATTGAATGCCACCAGATCTATAGTGTTGAAACTACACTATTTGTAAATCTGTTCTCATGGAATTTCTTATTGAACATGACCAGACTTACGCTGCTGAATTGGCTGTAATCAGAATTGGCTGTAATCAGCCACAGCCTGTCCCTCTCGTCTCCTAGGACTAGCTGGAATGCAGCAGGGTTTTTCTTCTGCCAAATTTCTATACCTTTAATGCAACAATGGCATGCCCAGGGARAAGCTTTAGCATCTCCAGCTACAGATATTGAGAACCACTTTGTTCCAGTTGCTCACACCACATGCTTGGGATCACCTACATTTCCTGTCTGACTTTTGTTGGTGTTYCATATCCACTCACACTGATCTCCCACATGGCTAGCACTTAGTCCTAAAAGCACTCCCACACACACYGAGTAGAGAATGAGATTATACAGACAGATAGCTAAGAAAAGATGTAATAAGAAGACAGAAAAGACTGCAGTGATTTTGTGGTAAGCCAAAAGACAGACTGACTGCCTACAGTGTAATTGGCATGTTTTATGTCCCTTTTTGCCTTTTCCCCAACTTGTTTCTTCCCCAGTCCCATTAATCTAAACATTCACTTTCAAGTTTTGCACTGGCCCTCAGCTTCCCCCATCAAGTATCCTCACGC
>QVAJ01000014.1:5890937-5921344 GCA_003546035.1 Mixornis gularis | reverse complement strand
TTTTTTTAATTTTAATTTTAATTTTTATTATTTTTTTTATTTTCTTCTTCTTCTTTTTTCCCCCTTCCTACATTATTTTCAATTGCAAAATCACCTTTGTCTTCTCCATAGCTGTGTCTGCAGTTTCTTTACAGGTCATCAATTACTGGGTGGAGACTTCTGGCCTTTCACATTACCTATGTTATCCCTTGTCTTTCAGTTTTCCATCTCTCTGTGGTTTTTCTTCTCCTTTTACTTATTATCCCCTTTGCATTGAAAGGTCCTTGATTGGATAATTTCAGTGGAGCAGTCTCACTTTCCACATACCAGTTATGGATCGTGACGTATGACATTGCCAGGTCCCTCAGCACTTGTGTGTGACCAAAAGCAGGTCTCCTGGGCTTGTGCACATCTAGTCTGTCAAAATRTACCCTAGCTTAATCCTTCTCTGCTGACAAGCAATGTTGTCATTACTTCAGAATTTTCTACAGTGAAGATGAATTTCATCAGTGGAGATCAAGGCAAAGAAGGCATTATGTGATTTGGCACTTCCTATTGTCTTTGTCACCAGATCCCTCCTCCCATTCAGCAGCAGGGCCTTATTTTCCCTAGTCTTCCTTTTTCTACTGATTTACTTGAAAAAGCACTTATTGCCTTTCATACTCCTTGCCAGATTCAACTTCACATGAGTTTTGTTTTTTCTAAGCCCTTCCTTGTGCATGCAAACTGTCTATACCTCACCCAAGTCACTTGGACTGCTTCTGCCTTTTTCATGCGTCCTTTTTTTTCCTGGTTTTGATATGAACACCATTGCTATGTTGAGCATCCCCAATTACAAGGAAAGATTCTGTGGGTTGAAGCCAGCTCAAATCCTTTGCTTTTTCAGAGTTGATTTTGATTTTGCTGTTTTGATAATCTGTTTTGTGCTGAGCTGTATATGCATTTTCCCTGTGCTGGTAAAACCAGTTCAGGAAGACAATCAAACATTTTTGGTTARCTCAGGGCAAGCCATTTAAACAACCAGCAAATGCACACTTCTGATACAACAGGTTATCTGAAATAAAGGACACCTTCTAGTCCTTTTGTGTTGGGATAAATTCAATTTTCCTTGCAATAGTCAGTCACTCCCTACTTCTTCCCTGAGCTTCATGAGTACATGCCTTTGTCCTCTGTGCCTTCTTGATTGTATATGTTCACTTGACCAATCTCCATCATTAGAAAGGCTTCTGAAAGAAGAAAGATTTTTTTCCTCCTCAAGTGTTTTCACAGCCTTTCATAAAGAAGGTGAATTTAAAAAAAAAATTTGAGAAATACTACCTTGGAGAGGGGAGGACACATGACACACACCTGTTCCAAGTAGCCTGCTTCGTCCAAGATGTTTCTTGCATGAAGAGAGTAAACTATTTTTTATCAATTTCCCACGTTTCTTTTTGCTGTTGTTGTTGTGATATAAATTATATTTCATCCAYGTCTGCTTGTGCTGTGAAAGCAGTTCTGTCAGGTGGTGAAGGATGACACACGGAAGACGCATTGTAATGCTACTTTTGTAGCAGCAAAATTTGCCTATTAACGGACAAATACTGCATATAAAAATTAAGGGAATAACTTTGTTATACTTCTTTTAAGTGGAAACCAACCTGATAAAAAATTCTTATTTCCTTTCCCATCGTGTCAAGAGTAATTATAATGAATTCGACACTACTGATGAACAATATAGGGAAAAAAGCAAGGTCAAGAACATGGAACTTAAAATGAACTTACTTTGTAAAATGAAAGAAGATATTTGCACAGCCCTTAATTTTTTTCTCGGCTGGTTTTTTTTTCACAAATTTTTTAAATTAATGAAGTTATGAACTTGTTATGTCTTATCTGTTTGGATTTTTACCCCAAGCATGACCAAGGAAAACCAAATTTATTAATGCTTTGAAGTCTGTTTCAAATGAAATTCCACAATATATATTTGACCATTTGCGGATTCTTTTTGTKTGAACATGAATTAAACTGTCTCTACCAATTAGAAAAGTGAAAGAAAAATTAAGACATACAATTAAAAAAAGTATTAAAAATTACACTAAACAAAAATACTACGCAAACAACAAAACCAGACAAAACTAAACCAAATCAAACCAAAAACAAACAAACACCCAAAAACAGAACAAAAAACCAAAACACAAACAAACATACAACAACACAAAAAGAATCCCCTCAAATATTCAATTTCAATGCTAGTTACTGTAAGACAATATTTGGAGCTTTTTTGCTATGATGATTGGTCACATATTGAAATGTATTTCTGTACTGAAAAAAACACACCTGAATTTATATATTTTTCTTCATCTTATTTTCATTTATAATTTTTAAGGATAGGGCCTACAAGTGTTTTGCATTTTTACAGAAAAGGCTTTACATTGTTACAAAACTTGATACGTATTCATGGATAAGAAACAAACCCATGCTGCTGAGATTTAATCTTTCTCTGATATAATCTTGTGCTAGTCTAATTTCAAATAGCAGCATTTCTGTATAGCCTGAAGTCTTACAAGGATTGATAAAAATTTCTCACTGACAAAGGATTACAATAGAAATACTTTATATGATGAAGACCTGAACTAAAGGTTCTGTATGTGCTAGGGATGATAATAAGCTTGCCTCAATACAGATGTACAAGGAAGAAGAAAAAAAAAAAACAACAAAGCAACAAACAGGCAGTCTTTTCTCTAAAATGCTGGATCATTACAAACACTGAGAAGTGCATGAATATACATGCACTTCTGCCTTTGATAATAAATAACAAAATATAACCCTTACAATGCTCAAAGGAACTTATTATGTGCAAAGGAAAGCAATTAATAGTTGTGGGCCAAAACAGATTCAAAAATTTGCTAGGTTGCTCTTTGATAACTGCAAATAGCATCGTTTATGTGGAAGAAATATCTTACAACACATGCAATGTTAATTATGTGCAGTATTGATTTTGCCTTACCACATATTTAAATAATATAGATGAGAATAATTAAAGGTAGAGGGAAYGGCAGCAAGATGAAGATCTCTGGTAGAACTCACTTCGAAGTTTAATTTGAATCCAGAAGAAAGGATTATCTCAATAGCCAGGGTACTGAGGACAACACACCTCACTCTYCTTGATGAATTTCAGCTGGGGCACCACCGCTTGCTCAAGGCCAGGGCCCTATTTTGTCTCTGTAGAACCASAGTCTGGCCCCAGAGATGATGTGATGGCACTTGTGCTTGCCCCTTGTAAGAGGTTCATTTCTGAATGAGCCTGCCAAGGACAGTTTCCCCCTTGATAAAAGAACTGACGGACCCCATAACTGGCTGAAGCTCTGCTCAACTTGTCGAGCAGTGGGGGAAAAAGCCCTCACCTTCACAGCATGAATGATCTTAGAGGTGGTTCTGAACATCTTGGGAGTAGTCCTTGTAGAGTTTTTAATATCTGCCCCAAGAAGCTAATGGAAATCCAATGGATTGAAGCAATTTTGACAATCTTTTCTATTAATATTAAAATATTTAAATTGTATTTGCATGCAAAGTAGGGAGAACAGTTGGGTACTTACAAGTTTCCAACAGAGTYCTTTATACATGGCAGTATGTTTGGGGATATTTTTTTCCCGTTAYGTTTATTAATCTGGCAATACCCTATACTCAAAAGTCAGAATTTTATATTCTGAGATAGTTTCCTTTCCCATCCCCCAGGTTTATCCTCTTCTTTAGCGCCAAAGATGGAGAACTTTTTCTGCCCCTAGTACCAGGCTAACAAGTCATCAGATCAGAAACTTCGAATTAACCAAACAAGTTATTTTAGACAGAACTCATAGTGTCTGCTGTCCCCAAGAGAAATACCCGGGCTAGTTACTCTCAGAATTCCAATCCACTGGAGTATAGCTGGCTGTGGCACTTTTCCTGCTGCTTTTCACTTTAAGGGCAGGGTAACATTTTGCATGAACATGTTTTGCAGTTATTTGTCATGAGTACAAAGTATTTACTGGAATGAAATATATAATTTTTAGTCCTTATAACACACACATACAAAAGAAACATTACAAACAATTTCAGAACATAAAGTTCTGACTTTGAGTATAGTGTGCCATCAGATTAACAAACTGTCTTGGCTTGCAATAYGTAACCAAAAATGTGTATTCTATTTTCCATCTGTTGAAACTGGTTGGGAAGGTTTTCTTTTCTTTTATGTCTTGTACAACCTGTTCCTCRTAACTCCAGGGGGGAGGGGGTGGGTGCCTTCTGCTAATGGGTCAGCTGTTAAAACCAGGTGGAGCAATGTTCCTTATCTCTTCCACGACCCAACCTCCCTCCAGGGGGATATCTGCTGTTAATGGGGCATTAAGGTTCACCACATGACTGATAAAATTACATCACCCCATTGTGAGATGCTCCATCCACTGGGTGGAAYCAAGCATTCCTACCTATATAAAACTTGCAACTCAGAACACCAAGGCAGCCTGTTTTCCATTGGATTCCAGAGGAAGGCTGGATCTGTCTCACCACCACTGGACCCTTTCTACAGGATCATCTCTACTCCGACAGAACCCCATATGCTACTCCAAGAGGATTTATTTGGATTGCTTCCAACACCCTGACCAACAGGGTGTCAGGTCATATTTCTGACTGTCAGGGTTTCTAGGATTTTTGTTTGCTTATTTGTTTTTTTTTTTGTACTACTACATTTGTATTTATTAATATTCCTAGTAAAGAACATTTATTCCTATTCCCATATCTTTGCCTGAAATCCTCTAATTGCAAAATTATAATAATTTGGAGGGAGGGGGTTTACATTCTCCATTCCAAGGGGAGCTCCAGCTTTCCCTGGCAGATACCTGTCTTTCCAAACAAAGACACAAAGATGCAATAAACATAGTAGAAGTCTGCATTTTTACAATCATCTATTTTCACAAAGTCCTAATACAGCAGAACAAATAAACAGTTTTTAAGCAACCACAGGACACTATAAATGAGTTGTTTTAGAACTTTAAGTTCAGCTATATAGTTTCAAAAGGAAAACAAACAAACAAACACAAACAACAACGAAAAAAACCCAATATCAAAATCAAAAAAAGGCCTACAACTGAATACTGGCAAACTGATTAAGAAGACAGAATAGTCCTGTTAAAATCAGAACTCATAGGACAGAGGATAAATATAGTCATATTAATAGTGATCTGTTCTGCAGATAAGTAATCTATCAAGTATCACGAATTCTGTTGTAGAGTAGCCTTGGCTGTGAAGAACATTAATCAGAGGAGGTGATTGCAAATTCCTTTCTGCTGTGAATGCTAAGATCTCAAAGCTATTTCTATTTTGCCATGACTAATAAGACAGTCTGGGCTGCACTTGAATTTGATGTGGTGGAATCCTTCAAAGTTTACTTGAAGAATAAGAAAATCTTTCATTGGGAGAATAATTAAACCTAATAACTATCTTTTAATAGCTACAGATGCCACCAAGAAAGGAACAAAACCAGAAATCTTGAAACAGTCTTAGGTATTTAAATAATTTTACCGGATCAGAAGTTTGTCCATTTAAGCTAATGTAGTATCTTTCTGGAGATATTTCATAGCAGGTGCTATTAGGAAGTGAGAAAAAAACCCTGCAGTAGGCAGGTACAGTACAAGACTTAGATTTTATTTGAAAGTCTTTATGAAATTAAAACAGCTTTTGTTTATTAACATCCTGTCTTAATATAACATTCTTTTTGGATTAGCTCAATTCTGTCTCATAAATCTGAGCTCAGAGTTACCTGACTAATATTAAAAAAAAAAAAAAAAAATTACAAAACACAGTATTGTTTAGGAGACTGTCAGAACCAAGTTCACCTTTTATTTATTTATTATTCTGCCTTTAAGAATTAATCTTTGCCTTCTAGTAAGAATAGATCTTTGTGTATTGCTGAATTGATAACAAAAAAATAGAGCATATCTTATTTTCTTATCCATTCTGAAAAATGGAACTCTGTAAATATTGCGTCTTATCTATATGTTATTTCTAGCAACACAGTGAACTAAAGAGCCCTTTTCAACTTTTAATAAAAACCAACAATATCTGAGATACTTAGGGAAAATCTTATAATACTTTGAGACATCTCATGTTTGCTTTCTGTTAACTTTGAAATCTCCCAAGTTAGACAGTGCTGAATTTTTAATGAGCATTGCTATAGCATGGTGTCACTCTATGTTTTATTACCCATCTGGTCTCAACAGACCATTTTCTTCTGTGTCACTCTTAGTAGTTTTTAATTTTCCTAATTTTTTTTTAAAAAATTGTCTTTATCTTACTATTGTTGTTTGGGATTTTTAAAAATGATTATTGACCAGACACTTTTACTCTTGCTTGCCTTCCTGAGCTCAGTAGAAGCAATGGATGACATAAATTTACTTCAGACCACCAGTTAAATGCTGCATAACCAGTAAAAATATGACTGTTACTAGGTGGTCAAAGAGATAATAACTGTTAAAGCTTTTCTGTTTTCCTCTTGAAGTTTGTGTGAGAGTTTAATCGAAAATTGCCACTTAATGTTTTCCTCCTCAAATTTTCCCAGAAACTTAAAAAAAAAAAAAAAAAAAAAAAAAAAAAAAAAAAATCGTTATTCCTGGAATTTTCATCGGGTTTATTTCTCATCTATTTATTTCACTTAGTGAATTAAAGCAGAATAAATAACATCTAATTTCAGGGTTGTTTTCTCTAACAGTTAGTTTCCTTCTTTTATTTTTTTCTCCTTCCTTAATTAGTTTTTCACAACATTTGTACTAAGAAAATGGAATATGCAATTAAAAAAATGTACAAAGACACCTTCCCCATTTTTCTGATGACACTTATTTTAACTGCAACAGCAAGAAAGTTTTTGAAATTATCTAATACATAAGCAATAAAGTTTTAAATAAAATAAATAACATGCTGCTTTGCTGTTATCATAAGAAAAATAAAGATTTACACCAATTACTACTAGTATCTCTGGAAGATTAATGAGCATAATTTTCATACTAAAAATACATACACGATCAAATTATTTTCAGAATCTTTAACATCATTTTGTTTATTGGGAACCAGCAGAAAAAATAAAAGTAATTTTTAGATTTTGGTTTATTTATACGTATTTTGCACTCTTTTTAGTGAAGAGAGACACTGATTTATAGACAAAGCTGATAGTAGGCTACTTGTTTTTTCTTTGTTCTTTGAAGAGTTGATTCCAGTTGTGCTGCCTCAGGTTAGAATGAACTTGACATTGTTTCTCTAAATGTTTTACTTTTATGCTTTTTCTACTCATGAGATATGTTTGAAATAGGATTTATTCACAAAAAAAAAAAGGAATCCAGTTACCTCACTTCTTGTTTTCATAAGCATCCTTAGTAATCTTCCAGAGAATACTTTTTTCCCAGCAGGCCATATTGCAAGATTGCTTTGAAATGTTGTCTGTAACTTTATGTTTTGATTCTCTTATGAGAAGGAAGCTTCTGAGCATACACACAATCTTCTTTGATACTGCCCTAAGGAACTGGAGGATTTTAAAGGAGCTCAAGAACCAGGAAAAAGAAATAAAAGGGGGGGAGGGGGGAGGGGAAATTCCACATCAATACCRTTTGTATAGAAAAGAAAGGAGGATATAGGTAGTAAAATGATAATGGCAGAACAATTCCAACACTGGTGAAATTAAAATCCAGGGAAGCACAGAGATTTCTAGTTTACCTTGAACATCATTAAGGGAATATCATGTAAGCAGGGAAGAAGAATATAGAAATAAAAAAAAATTAAAAACTGTTAGAAAATGAATGGTCGAATGTCCACAGGAAGATTTGAAAAGCACTGGAGAGTACTGCAGAGTTTTGGTAGCAGTATAACCAAAAGAAAGAATGGGGAAGAAGGAAATTATATTTTCTTTACAACCGATATAACAGCTTGTCTGCTGCAGAGTTAGTGAGAAATGTTTCTTTTCCATCTAAGCAAGTATCTTAAAATAATTAGAATAGTTATTCAGAGTAATTGAATAGTGAAAGGTGATTTAGAATGATAAAATAATTTTGAAAGTGAGTGTCYAGTGAAAAACCTAGTGAAAGGATTAAAATATCTATTTTAAAATATCTGGGAACATGTCTGTAAAATGAGTCTAATTAATGATTATGTAAATCTCAGACAAGAATTAACATACTTTGCATAGGAGTGAAGTCTCCCATCCCTTCTGGAGTTCAGCAAGAACAGATGCTGGTTATCATCTCCCCATAAATGTAAATGTGCTTGTGTATATATAATTAAGAATATACATATATATGGGTTGGGGTTTTTTTTCAGACCTGATCATTAGATAGGCTAATTCTTTTGAAAAGGTCAATTCAGTTCTATCAATGATTCCAACAGGGGTAATATTTAGCATCTAATAACCTATCACTGAACAACCAGTCTTGGTTCAGAGAAAGCACATGAAATTGCRTATCTGACCACCAGCCTTCTGTCTATAATAGTAGAATTCTTGTGTGTTATCAAGCAGGCATGCAYATTTTGTAGGGTGCCTTCAAAAATCTCTCCTTGAAGAGAAATGATGAAATCTTCTTTAAGAGAAAGAGACAGACATTTCTCATACATATAACAGGGGAGCAAACTCAAAATATAAATACGAAGGAATGATGACTTGAGTGAATTTCCTGCTGATGGGTAAATACAATTATGCAACATTATGAACTATAACTGATTTTGCAGTAGAACACCTATAATGAAAAAGCAGAAGTTCTTTTATTACCATGCCTAAGAAAGAGGAGATGATAAATACTACRTTAATAAAAAGGATGAGAAAATTAATTCCCAAATGATTAGCATAAAATAGTGCAGTATACATGTATCCTACAGTGTGTATTGTATGCAAAGTGTTTGATAAGAGAAGGATAATGTACATTAACAAAAAAAAATTAGTCTTCATATGAAAACTTCTGAGTGAGCATTTTGTGATTATGATATAAATATAATAATAGAAAWTTWAAAAATATAATTATTATATCACRTACCAATAAGAAATTATGTATATTCTTTCCCCACTCAGTGATGAATTAATAATTGAAGAGAAATGGTCTTTTAGGAAGTGTTGATGGTTATACAGAAGCAACATACACATTCTTTTCCACATTAAAAAAAAAAAAAAAAAGTGACATTAAAATGTTCCATATCCTGAAGGAAAAGGAGGTGAGTGAGTGTTGAATAGATAGCAAAAATACCACACTGGTAAAGCACCGTGATGATAATTCTCRGAAAAGGTTTAGTCAGTAACAGCAAGCAAAGTGATTCACGTCTTGTAACGCATTAAGAATCCCTGAGGATAGTTTAATGTTCAGCTACATCACACAGCAGACATGCATGAACTGGAAGGGTACAGAACCTGAGGCCCTTCTGCTTTTGGATCACAATTTTCTGCCCACGCCAGCTTCCCCCAGAATAATAGCTGACTGGAATGATAAATGTCATCTTAAAAGGGGAATGATCATGTTTAYAAACATACGTTTCCATGTCTACTTCATCATGGTTGCACAGGAGTTTGACCGTGAAATAWAAAATATTAGCTATGACATTTGAAATTATATGTATTTTGAACAACTTTGGTTGGTATTGTGATGTAAATAATTATTCCTTGAAGAATCAATATCTTGAAAACTTGATTAATTGAAGATTATCATCTCCCATGTTTTATTTTCCAAAATACTTCATGTTGTAAAGAATAAAACAAAGTAGTATTTCATTTTTACTAAAGATTGCACTTAGAATAATGAAACTTTACCARTGAAACTTTAAAATACCCAGTCTATTTTACCCAAAACAATATTTTTTTTTTATGTTTTTAGGGAAAAAAAAAAACAACAAATACAGTAATGTTAAGCCYCTGCTCACTTGGTGAGTTTAAGGGGAAGATAATTAGATTGACTCTGGCAGTGCATGAGAAAAACAGCTAAATTCTCCGGGCATTGAATAGCAATCTTTTTCTTGTAAACTTTAGAACATTAACATAGAATAAGGTGCTTGGCAAATCTTAAACCTATTACCAGACACAGTACGGCACTTACCAAACTATCTTAGCAAACTTAAACTTATCCAACTTTAAGTTGTTCAGACACAACAAGGCACTTACTAAGGCATTGACTGAAATATTTYARTCTGGTTTAGAAGATATTTCARGAAGAGGAAGTTAGGAGAAAAAAGAGAGAGAGAGCAAGATATGTATATATAGTCACTGCCTCAGACCCAACATGGTCTCAGGTGCTTTTAGATTTAAGGCAGTGGAGTGCACTGTCCAGCACTTGTATGGCTGCCTTTTTRCCTGGTCTGGTGTTTTGGGGCCCTCCCTCAGGTGTGTGCCTGCAATTTAATATTCCCCCCAGGACTCATGAGGTTGGCTGGCACTRTAATGTGGCTTCCAGTGTGCCACATGCTTGGCAGCTGGTTTGAGACGAGACCAGAGGCTCCTTGAGGCAGGATGTGGAGCCGTGCACTGTCCCACCAATGCAGAAATCGCCCTACATGACCCCTCTCCCCAAACTTTCCACCTGGCTGTTCTGAACCGTCATTCTTACAGTCTTCTACAAGCAATTATTTTATAATATTAAGCTTATTTTACATATATGCATTTGCAACAGAAGTGTTCATTAATAATAATTAAACTCTTAGAAATATTGAAAAATAACAATTCAACAATCCACAAAAAATATTCCCATCTCTTTACCACTGGTAAAGAGCACAAGCATATCTCAAACCCCTATCATCTAAGTACCTGCAATAGTGAAGCAGAATTTACCAAATACAGATAATTGTAAATGAAATAAGATACAAGAGTGATGGCAAAGTGCAGACTTCTTATAATGGATTCTCCACCCATTTGTTTGGTTTTTAACATTTGTTTTCTCTGACTGATTTTTAACTGAAGACAGATCTCTCCCTGACAATAAGGTATGAGGTAAGGCCTCGGCTTCACATTCCGTCTTTAAAGGAGAGGTTCAACATGAMATTCTTCATCAATATGGTTTTCCATCATTCAGCCAAAGCCTGTTTTTTCAAGATACTTTTGTAAATATTAATGTAAACAGAAACTTATTCACCAGATTTTCTAYAGAACCAGGGAGATTAGAATAACTTCTAACTCAAATACACAAACTCAGAGATAAATTTATTTTCACAGAAGATCCACTTACATAATCCTTGAGAATAAAAGAATTATCAGATGGATTTTGCTTTTTCAGGTGGAACGAAAAGTAACTCTTTGGAGAGGGGGCTGTTGTAATTTCTATTTTTTTAATTTTCTGTTGCATACATCTTCCACTGACTGAAGTGTCCTCCTTATGGCTGGTAATTAACCAGGCTTCATTCRGGCCATATCATATGACTGACAGGACAACAGACATCTGGACAGATATATTTCCTAAATCGTTTGAAGTGTAAAGTGCTTAGGCTAGTCCTGTGCCTTTGGGATTTGGTTTAGCTGACCTCTAGGTATTTCAACGATTGCATAGGATGTTTCACCATAACAAGCCTTTCAAGATGAAAGAGCAACTGTTCTGTTTGTCATTTTAATCTCACAGTATGAATTAAAAGATTACTTCCATAAAAGTTATTTTATATCAAACAGTCCTAATAACATGGACCAATGAGTCATTTTGAGAACTAGCAAAATATTATGCAATCATTCATATGAATCTTTAGATGATCTGTATTACAGGTCTTTAACTCTTGTATCCTTCAGTGTTGAAACTTGAGTTACCTATCATGAACCTTACAAAGACAAAGCACAAGTTTAATTCTTTTTCTTCTTAAGGAGTGTCTAATCAGAGGACATTGATTTGTGAAAAGACAGGGGCAAGATTTCYAGTTTGTTTAAGATCTAAATTATTTTATCTATGTTACAAAATTGGTCATCCAATAATGACCAAGTGGCTGTGCCCAGGTGACAAGTTTAAACTTAATTGTGTGAATATATAAGTCAAATAAGCAGAATCCATATGCCCATATGTCCTTTGATATGCACCTTGTTAAATACACTACTAACAAACAGTACAAAGATACAAAAAACAGTACACTACTAACAAACAGTAGCTGGGATTCAACACGAAGAAAGAAAATACATTAGGAGAAAGAGAGATAACTAGGAGAACTTATTTCCTGGAGAAAGGAGATGCCATTCTTCAAACATTTTGTATTGTACAGATGTTCAGGTAGGATTTGGTTTAAATTTTATTCAATGCCTGTTTTGCATGGAATGGCATCCATGTGATACTGTAGCAGCTGGAGAACTACCTGAAAGTAAGCTTACATCCAAGTCTTAAACCAGAGACATCCTTGATAATTTGTCACATTCAAAGCAGGAAATGAGATGTTCCCCATTCTTATGTCCTATAATCTAAAAATTAGGATTCTCTATTGCTAGATGGAAAATTTTAGTATGATAAAAAACAAAGAAACCTCAGAAAACTCATTTTCTGTCTTTGCTTTGGGAAGCTCAAAATGTAGAATACTATTTAAAAAGAAAAATAATTTTTGTATAAATCTTAATATATTTCTATAAGGTAATATGATACTTGATTTATCTAGCTGATAGAAGAACACAAAAATATAGTCACAGTTTTGTTAAGAGATGTGTTGTGGAACATTTCTGACCTAAAGTAATGTGTGAACATGTTTATGTAGTCAATTTGGTTGGAGATWCTAATGACACTTTAATATATTGCAAATTTGAATTACATTTTTAGCATTATGTTSAGGATTTACCGCCTGTAAAAAGTATCCTTTCACTATATCCATGTCTCTTTTGTAGTTTTTCACATCCATTCTAGTAATTTTTATTTTCTTGTAAATTATTATTCAGATATGATCCGCAGACAACAGGTTTCCAAGAAAATCAGACATTCTGTCAAATACATTGAAATTTCACAGCCAAAAAGTTATTCTGCAGAAATGACTATATACTTGTTGCATTATGTTTAATACATTTTTTTTTTCCAGCTAAAGTCAAAGAATACCAGATTAGATATTTGTATTTTCTTTGTTTATCTAGAAAGAGGSAAAATGTTAGCATGGTACTTTTCTTTAACATTAACAATAGTTAGACAGGTAGACAATTTTCACTGTCTTAAATAACAATATTTTAAAAATGTTTTGTTGCGGCCTTTGTTTGCAGAAATTTGTTGTCTCATTTGCTCTATGTTATTACTAATGCATATGGTCTACAGAAGGAACATGAAGTAGAACTAAGTGTTCATACAAATCTTCAGCAAAATATTTACTTCAGCTCTCAGGAGACTTCACAGAGTACATCATTACTATTTCTGGGAAAAGTCTGGAAAACGTTCAGTAAAAAGGAGGATCTTTATGGTAGATACTGCCYTCTTCTCTCTTTTGTTATTTTTTTTCTCCTTCCCTCCTCCCCTCAAACCCATTTGCTCTTCCTCCCATCCCACCCATCCAGTTTATCTTTTCATCTGTAAGAGCCTTAACTGCTGCCCTTTTATCGTRTAAAATGGACAGATGGATCAGACCTTTTCAAACCTAGATAAGAGCAGGGAAGTTAGGAAGGAATTGTAGGGAAGGGATATTTCTTTCTATAGATGAGTAGACCCAAAATTACACAGTAACAAAACAACTGATGAATTTATGATTTTCAGCTTTCCTGTCTAATCCATATCTGTTGTTCTGATACTGTTACTGGTAATTTTACTTGATGATTTATCTTATATTCCATTATACGATTAAAATTAAATTGTTTTCTTCATTGCACATTTACTGTTCTAAAGATATTGACATTCATAAAGTCAATATTTTTATTGTGTTGATACATGCCTTTTCATGAGCATTTAATGCATATGATGAAATGATTATTTAGCTATTATTCAGTTCTTTATAAAATAAGAAATTCTTTCTAGTGAATTAAAGMACTGAAATAAGTAGAAACAATATCTCTACAGATAGACTGCTCAATAGTGGAAAACATCTTTCTGAAAGCCACAGTATTTATGTATTTGAAATATATTTGTAGCTAGATATTCACCCTCTTTGACTTCCAGAAAAGAACATATAAGATATTATTGAGCTTATTCACWTAGCAACCTATTCTAAAAAAGCAGACACCTCACTGATTAGTCCTGCTTTCCTCACAGCATTTTGAATAGCAGAGGAAGACTGCTGGGTTCTCCTTCCCATTAAAGTCCTACATTTCTTTATATCTAATAYAGATTAGATTTTACACTCTTCTAGCCAATTACTTTCTAAAAATGAACACTAAAAATCTTTTCTCACTAGGCTTATGTTATATAAGTTAGTGCAAGAGAAATATAAATAGTCCCTTTTTTCCCCTGATATCTTTTGTTGTGGTTAGAAACTGAGTTGCAAAAATTTCAACTGTGGCTCCTAGGTAATATTTTTAATCTCTTAGTTTACTTGAAAGGTGGTGTTACATATAGTTATGAGCATTTCTGAAGTTATGGTTTATATATATAAAAAACAGAACCTCAAGTCTTCTCATGTAATCATTAAAGCATCCTTCAGAATTAGTGTAAGCTATGGAAGTAATTTGAAATTTCTTGAGAATATGTCTGAAAAGTCATTAAAATAGTACTAAATAACTTATCACTCTAGAATTTTGTTTTGAGGTAAAGGAATTTTAATTTTTCTAAAACGTATTTACTTTGATTATATATGTGCCCATTTTTTCTTGTATTTTATAACCTAATTTTTTTTTTGTACTTAAGGAGAGGAAGAACATCAATGAAATTGATTCAATAGTCCTCCACTGCACACACAGACACACATGMACTCTGTTAATTATGTACTTTTATAAGCTATAGAACATCCCAAAAATAGTGCACCAGAGGTGGGATTCACCTCACTGAACTCTACTATCCTACAGTATAGAATCCCCATCTGAGTAGGCAGTTTAGTCTTCCATTTAATTTGGCCTATTTTAGTTATCTATTTTAAGACAATATCAACTAAGCCAGTTACCTTGAAGATCATATTAGAGGTACACAGGAAAGCAGACATTCAGCTCAAGCAAAACAACCAAAAATTAGGTAGGGAAAAATTASGAGCAAGTGCATGCATTATCTTCACAGGTAATATTTGCTACACATGATGCCTTAGGAAATATCTTTCTTAGTTTTACAATAAAAAAGAATTAAATTTTCCTCTCTCTGTCCCCTTAAATTTGCTTTGTAATATATCTTTGTGCAGGTTCTGTAACTTTGGTTAGGACAACTGAGTTTTCAGTCTGTATTTTGCACAGGTTTGTGTTTCAGATTTTTTCTTTTTAAATACACATACTGGAAAAAAGTTACAATCAATGTTGTCCAGAGTAACTGGGGAATACAGGAGTTCTTATGGTATCCCAGAGAAGACTCTTCAAGGAGCCTTTTTGTCCTGAATTTTTCATCTCAGGAAGATGTTAAATGCCTCTACTTTCCTTATGTGCACTCAACCTTGCTTCTAGCTCCAACATTTTAGTCTGTCTTCGATTCATTGCAAAAAGCAAAAAACGTTAAATGTCATCTTCATTGTGCTTGAAGATGTAACATAATCCTCAGTAATCAGCCCTAGGTGGCACATGTCTGACACCTAATGCAACAGAAGAATGTATATGCTTATTATATATTTTTTTATAAGAGATCTATCCATGATGATGGATTGGTTGAATAATAAATACGTATCATCACTTTTGTCTGTCTTCTCTCCTTTTGTTAACTGTAGATGTATTTTCTAACATTTTTGTAAAGTTCCTACCCAAGAGAACACGAATTTAACAAAATATTGATGATGAAATATTACTATTGGCGTTCATGTAACACTTATCTCTGGGAAAAAAGTCTCATTTGAGGGGTGGGAGGATTAGTTTAGCTGACTTTAGCTGCTGAAGGTGGATGACTTCTATACAAGTCATTTAGAGTAGGTTGAATTACTTTCCAAAGGTACTTATCTTTCTCTACCAGCTATAAAGACATCTAAAGTGACTTGCATAATCCAGACTCCTACCTTTTAGGTCATTAAAATTTGCTTAAAATGAGTTTCACTAAAACACTGCTCTTAAGTGGGCAATAATTGTTCCTGCTTATGTTCAGTAAGTGTCAACCATGATCTTAATGCAACTGCTGGATGAAATAAATAATGTGATATTTCATTTTAAAATTTATTGTTATTATTATAAAATATAAAGGTACATTTGGACAAGTTTCAGTTGCACAGAAAATATATATTTAAATAACATGTTGAATGATTGGTAAATTTGATGCAAATAAAAAAGTTTGGTTATTAATTGTGTATTTTTATTTATTTGTAGGAATGCAATCCCTATACCTATAGCAGGTGTTTCCTTATAAGGAAAGGGTCTCATTTTACCTTTTGACCTGTTAAGAAGTTAGCTAGAAAGTTCTGTGAATTTCTCTTTGCAATTGGCTTGGAGTCAGCCCAGAGGTGCAGATTGAACCCTGGAAATGTTACTCAAAGAATGTTGTTTTTTCTCATTGAGCCAAGGACTAAAAAGCCCACCTAAGCCCTTAGGTATAAAAGAGAGAGAACAAAGGAATTCCACGCTTTTCGCTTTTCACTTCTCGCGTTTAGAGGTGCTGTAGCAGCAAGGAGTTTGTCTCTGAGCTGTACTGGGCTTTGTTATTTTGTTTTTGTATTATTTTCCATCTTTATTAAAACCATCTTTATTTTTCAAAGCACCTGCGATCAGCCGTCTTGCTCATTTTTATGGCCATGTCTCTGCAAAGCTGGCCCTCAGATGTGTGGGTCTAACCCACATTTATTGTTTAACATACAGGGATTTCACAGATTACCTATCATTTTTGTATACAAAAAAATCCCAAAGAAACTTTAACTGTATGTGTTGGGTTAGCTTTGGCCAATAGACAGTTTTCTAACCAGCTGTTCTTTCCTTTCCTCTCTTTAGCAGGGCAGAGGGAGAAAATAGGATAGGAAAGGTTATATGTTGACATAAGGATAAGGGGAGTGCTTTGACAATTGACCTCAGAGGTAAAACAGAATAGAAATGCAGAAAATAAATTTAATTTATTGTCTATTACAATATCTTTAAGTAGGGAGAAACTATCCATAACACCTTTCCCCTTCCCATGCTTGACTTCTCTGTCAACACCTCTTCCCACAGAGGCTACTCCTGCAGTCCCCCACTGAAAACATCTTGACATTTGCACCCAATATATTGGTTTTTCACTCCTTATTTTGCTTACTTACTTTTATTCTTCTCAGTCTAAAAACAGATAAAGGTCTTCTGGCAAATAGGACTGGATGCTTCTGTTTGAATATGTACAATATATAGAGATGTAAGTAAAACCTGAAAATAAGAGCAGTAGAAAATCGCTTCTCCTATTTTACASTTCTGGTTCAGCACTGTGAATTTTATGAAGATTAATACTAGCTTCTAATACTGTCTCTGATGTGCATGTGCAGCTTTAGGAAATCCTTGAGTGCCTACAAGGAAAGATATGCCTTCCTAAGAAGGAATAAAAAAAGTAATAGAGATATTCCTGCATTTATATTCAAGCATGAGTGGTGTATGACAAGTTCACTAACGAAGAACGGTATTCTGAATATTATTCCCCAAAGAAATGAGAAAATATTTTTTTACTCTGTGCATGGAAAGCAGCATCAGACGGAAACCATTCTCTCATTTTCTTACTTTGCTCCTCTTAGTATTTGTGAGCTGCTGACTTTACTTTCCATTAATCTCATGCCTTTTATTTATTTATTACTCTGATGTTATTTGTCATCAGAAGCCTTTATTATTCCCAGGATGCTGATGCAGTAAAATGAACTTGAAATAAAGGGTCTAAGTATGAATTCCAAAGTTTAGACTGCTCTAGTAATATTACTTTTATTTCTAAAGCTTAAAATTTTACTGTGTTTCATAGGCATGTTGAAGCTACTTATTTTAGACAAAAAGTCAGGCCTGCTATTCAAATGTCATACTTCATTTCTCAGCATGGGTTTAAAGAAACAGAAAGACAAAAAACAGTCAATACTGTCTTAATTTTGGAAATTTGACAAATTTCAGCTATAGTTTTTACCAGTAATATTTTCAAATATAGAACCTCCAGTACATATACTTTCTCATGCTTTACTCCCAGAAATTTCTTAGTGTTTCTAGTTATTTAATTGTGAATTCACAGAGCCTGAAGTGTAGATGTGCAACGCATGATGGATCTTCATGGGTGACTAAAACACACAATGAAAAAAAAAACCCTTAGTTAAACACAGCAGTTTACATAGAAATTATATAGAATTATTGTTCTCAATGTAATGTTCTGTGAGAATAATATTTTCCTTCATTTCTGGCTCATAAGCTTTGAAATTTGTCATGTTCCTGTGTAGACTCATGTCAGCATGTAATTTCTCAGATTGCAAAAAGATGATGTTATGGGTATTTGCTACAGGCTGGAACACGAYGTAAACACAGTAACTTGACAAAGTCCTTAAAGTTCTCAGTAGTGACATTTAAAATCATGTAACCTCAATTCCAAGTCTGTGTTTCAGGAAATAGATTTGGTTTAGGTCTGAAAGGTATTTCAGTAATGACTTTTTAGTGTGATGCCTTTTTCATGAAAGGTCTAACATGCCTGATTCTAATCTCATTTATAACATATTAGCATTTGGTAATTATTTTTAATAGAGCTTTTATCATAGTTTGACATGTGTAAGCTTTATTATGTTGCATAATTCTAATGCATTTGACAGATTTTTTTTTTTGTGGGGAAAAAGGGTTTTTGTCTTCCTAAAATTACACAACAGCATAAGAAYGTATAGTTATTGAAATGGTTAATGTTTTATCAGAATAATGCTACAACTAAATGAAATATGTAAGGAAATGGAGGTAAATTTAAAAGGAAATTGCAAAGAGGGTACATAGTAGATATATCATACAGACAAGCACTTATAAAAATATATGTTTAAAATATGCTATTAAGTCATGAAAAATTTTGCTTTAACTGTTAAACTGACGTGATGTAGGTTTTCAGATTCTAACTAAATTTTGATACATTGTTCTAAATCAAAATTAGTGATTAAAAATAAAAGCCTTTGATATCTGTAAAAATTAACTTTTTTTTTAAAAGGAAAGTATTTTGTACGTGCAATATTTCTGGATTATTGGATCAGGATTTGGGGTAATCCTCATCATTATATACCATGTTTATTTAGCCTGATTTAAAATTCCCTTTGGAACGCAACTACTAGTAGAGGTAATCAAAATGAAGCTTAGATAAGTGGTTGAGGACTGGGATGATCACAGTTTGCTGCCAGTGGTTTTAAATTGTGCAAGCAGTAGAATGATAAAATATAATCTRTGCCAGAGTAGAAATATGTGCTGCTTCCTTTTACCTGTCTTCAAGATAAACCTTCAAATGCAAGGAAAAAGGCACAGCTCCCTGAGGACTGCAGTGAGTTATAAGTAGCAAGACTGAAAGAGGAAAACAATCTGTTTGAAATACAAAAGTTTAAAGACCTTATTATGTCACCCTTCAAGGTGGGAACATAATTTGCACATGAAAATAAGGACATATCTGGAACTAAGTTAATTTAAGTGTGATAAAACTCAAGTGAACAAGTARAAAAAAAGCAGCAAGGAGAAACCTCTAAAGCCTTATGCCAGTTGTAGTGCAGAAAGATTTTTTTTTTTAATTAGTTTAAATAGAGTGATCAAGTATATCTATATTTTGCATGAAAATCATCTTGAGACCCCAAGTTTATCTCCCTGAACAGATTGATCTTGCATTCTCATAGCTTAGCTTTAGACATTCAAGCACAGTACTTGGAGCATTTTAAAGTTCTCTTAGGCAAACAGGCTTCCCAGGTTAGCACACCATTGAACATACCAGATGGACAGTCCCCAGGCTGCCTATGAGTAGTGTASTGATGAGAAGCAGTCATTGAGATAGGATGTGATCACAAGGCAGGTGGAAATCCTTGAAATGCTTACTGCTGTTGATTTGAAAAATACTACTCAACTGAGCACAATTGTGMACCTGCTCCTGAGGTTGCCATAACAGGACACAAAATAATTGTATTTGCCACTCTTTGACATTGAATTTAACCAAAATGGAGCTGAGAGCATTTTTGTTACCCTAGAAAAAATGGAATTTGGTTTGAAGTTTGTGCACAATTTATCTAGAGTATAACAGCATATCGTAGGGATGCAGTGTACCATTGCATAACAGCTAGATGATAATTAATTTAGATCTGTGAAATGCAAAGCTCACATAACCTGGAGTGTCATTAGCTGATGCCTTACTTGCCTAACCTCTTTGTTTTCCAAAGAATATACGCTGATTTCTGAAAATGCTTTCAGACATATTGTGTTGGTGTTGTTTATGCCCTTTGTCAGTTTATGATATTCCCTGACTGTTTACTATCATTGCTGCAATTTTGTTTGACAGCAGTGATGTGTGTTTCTCATGGAGYACACAGCCAGTCCAGGAAGCTCTACCATAGGTCAAATCTCCAGTGTTCTTGCTCGGCTCTAATTTTGGATGTAATCCACGTAAAATTTTTCTCAGTCAAGATTTACTAAAATASTGATCACTAGTTTTTATTTTGCGGCAGTCAGTTCTTCAGCAGCTCCTTACATTATGATGGTTAAACTTGTCTGATGATATTTTCATAAGAGCATTGGAAAAATGACAATATTTTAGAACTAGCTATAGATGGATTCATTTTATTTCTTCTTTTAAAAAAAAGAAAAGAATAATCACATATCTTTGGTATAAATGTCTCATTAAAAATCTCTCATGAATAGACAGCATAGTCCAGTACCAATGAAAATAGAAAGTATCTTCTGTASTGTTTATCTATCTTATCCACCCTACCTAACCAAGGGTTTACCCACACCATAWGTATGATGTCCTGCTCAGGAATAAAATCTGGGGAAAGTGGGGAGATTTGGAATGATGGTGTTTGTTAGTACAGATTACCACTATTCATGAAGGAGTCTTGGTTTGTTGAAAATGGATGAACACCTGCCTGCTSATTATAAATAATTAGTTAATTTTTGTTGTTGTTGTTGTTGGGTTTTRTTTTTGTTTTTCCTTGCATGTGCACATTTTGCTTTACTTATCATATTGGCTTTATCTCAACTCACAAGTTTTTCTACTTTTCCCCTCCAATTCTCTTTCATCCTGCTTTGGAACAGTGACTGGGTGACTGTGAGGGTCTTAATTGCCTACTGGGATTAAACCWCAACAACCAAAAAAGGGTTTTGTTCAGTTGCATAAAGATAGTTTAGCACTGGCAGGGTTTAATGTGGTCAAGGACAAAATTTGAGATTCTCTGTAGTAATAAGATGGAGATATTGATTATTGCCATAAGGATATACASTCTAGCTGAAATGTCATTGCCCTCTTCAAGATGCCTGCCTTTAAGCAACTTGTCAGAAYGCATGACATGAAAATGTTATTTATATATTCAAATAGAAACAGAGACTTGTTTTAGTCTATAATATGGTCTAACAGTTCTGTTAAAGTAAGAATTTTGAAAAATGTGTAGTARTCAAAAGTAAGCCCCTCAGACTATTACAGCTTTTTCTATAGATATAATAACCTCATGGAGGAGTTTACACAACTGTCTCTTGGCACCAAAAACTTGCCAGAGGCAAATTTGGATTCAGCAGTTATTATAGTTAATATCTGAAAAGGGAGCTAAGACAATTGCCAAGTAACCAATGCTTGTCTGGAAATGTGTAAATGTAATGTCTAAAAGTAGTATGAAAAAGCAAATAACTGGAGGTTAGGACCTGAAATAACATAAGAAAGGAACAGGAACAGAAGATGAAAGAGATAATTGAAATCATTCAAAGTAATATTTCATTGCAAAACCCATGTAGCTCTCAGGCCAAAACAYAAATGAAATTAAGCTGTCATGGTAAATCAAAGTTGATGTATGCATTAAGTGTGTTTGTGAGAAAGAAAAAGATGGTGAGTGAGATGTGTGACTCACAGTAAATTGGGATTCTCCAAAAAGCCTGTAGAATCAGGTGCCAACATTCTGAGTCCTCTGCAAATGACTGTACCAGAGGAGGAAAACTTACCCCACATGAAGAGCCTCATGTGTTCTGTTATTATTCATAAGTTGCTTTATGCTGTCTGTGTTTGCTCAGAAAATTGGTGACTTTCTACAAAAGGGTAACAGCATTGGTGGTAGAGGAAGAGGGAGTGACATTATGTACCTGGACTTGTGCAATGCATTATACAGTGTCCCATGCAACATGGTTGGTTGCCTCTAAAATTGAGACTTTTGGATTTTACAGGTGAACCATTTTATGTATAATGAATCTCCTGGGTAATGATATGCAAGGATTTGTAGTCAACAGCTTGATGTCTGGCTGAAGAATAGTGACAAGTGGCATCCCACAGGGTTTGGCACTGGGACTAGCATTATTTAAATCTCTGTCAGAGATGTGAACAGTGAGATTGGGTGCACCTTCAGTAAGTTTGCAGATGACACCAAGCTCAGTGTTGCAGTCAATGAACTTGAGTGAAGGGATCTTGGCAACCTTGAGAAGTGGTCCTGTGGGAACCTCATGAAGTTCAACAGGGCCAAGCACAGGTCCTGCTCCTGAGTAAAGGCAATCTAAACCAGGTTATGTGATGAGAGGGTTGAAAGCAGCCTTGCAAAGAAGGACTTTGGCGTATTGGTGGATGAGGAGCTCARCATGTCTTGGGAAGGTGTTCTTGCAGCCCAGAAAGGCCACAGCATACTGGGCTGCAGCAAAAGCAGTGTAGCTGACAGGTCGAGGGCAGTGATCCTCTCCACCTATACTCTGTTCTTGTGAGACTCCACCTGGAGTTCTGTGTCCAGCTCTGGAGCCTCCAACACAAGAAAGACATGGACCTACTTGAGCAGGTCCAGAAGGCCATGAAGATGGAGCACCTCTGCTATGAAGACAGGTTGACAGCTGAAGCTGCTCAGCCTGAGAAGACCTTCTAGCAACCTTCAGGTACCTAAATGGGGTCAACAGGAAAGACAGGGAGGAACTCCTTATCAGGGAGTGTAGTAGGTGTACACTCAGATGAGGGGTAACGGTTTTAAACTGAAAGATTTAGATTTGAAATCAGATATAAGAAATAAATTCTTTATTGTGAGGGAAGTAAGACACTGGAATAGGTCACCCAGAGAAACTGTGGATGCCCCATCCCTGGAAGTGTTTAAAGCCAGTTTGGATAGGGCCCTGACAAACCTGATGTGAAAGGCATCCCTGCCCATGGCAGGCAGTTAGGGCTCATCTATCTTCCCAGTAAAAGCACACCCACACTACCTGATGAACCATCACAGCCCCCATGTGACAGAAAAAGGCATTGGAGGGATTGATAGCCAGCACCATGGCTATCATGGACAAGACCACTGTGAGCAAAAGTATTTTTAAAGTTAAAAGAGCATAAGGATACAGTGTGCTGTTTCTTCAGAGCAGTGTASTGTGTAATCTAAGATAGGCTTGAGTATCTGAGAATTCAAAGGTGATAGAGTAAAATCCTTTTCCATTTTCACTCCATGGTTCAAAAGCTGGAATTTGCTGGTTATCTTCATCACCTGCTTCTTACATTAAGTGACACAGCAATAAGAATATTTTTCAGAAAAATACAGAAACATGCATCATGAATTCTAGTTCAGATTTAGTGACTTTCTTGGCATGCACAGGAAGGAAAAACAGTAAGTTATGAGATAAATATATTATGAATCAAGGACRGCTGCTATGCAACTGACTATCATAGTTACTAAAACCTTCTGTAGGTGTACAGTGACAAAGCTCATCACTGACATAGTAAGGCAGAGCCAGTATTAATGAAAAAACAGCATTGCTTAACCAGAAAATCTTTAAAAGGTTTGCATAAAAATATGTCTACAGCTCAAGTGCATGCTGCAAAGCCTTATGGAAGCCTTGTAGAAGCCCTCTACTTTRCATCAATGTTCCAGGCTATGAAATGGATCATCTAAGATGAAAATGATGGGATTTTTTCTTGGGTCTTTTTTATTTTTTTCAGTCTGCACTGTACAATTTGTTCTCCATATGAGAAAGACGAAGCAGATGGCGGCAGAAGTATCTTAAATCACCATAGTTCCATTTTCCTGAGGCTTAAGATACTACTATTACTATGTATAATCTTCATCCCCTTGTGGTAAGTTTGGCATAAATTCCAGCTGTTGTGGCTCTGTGGTTTCATTCAGGTATTAAAATTTTCATGAATAAAGATGATAAATTCCATTGTTATTTGAGTTTTCCTGCAAAGCCAAATTATCATCATCATTTTATGATCATTTCTTATAGCCAGTATGCCTATTAGATAATTTTAATATTTCAAACTACRATATAGAACACATAAAACTCAGAGCTTTCAACATACTAATGTTATTTAATTTATTTAATTTAGATTGGTTAAATTTTAAAACCAAATTTGTAATTTCAGCATGGAATACAAGCAGCCCAATAAATAATTTTCTGTAAAACTACATCAAATCTCATTATTTGTATTAATACTCTTTACCTATTTACTAAATAAATTATTTCCATAATTATTTCCATAGGTTTTCCTAGAAACTGTTACCAGCCTACCCAAGTCTTAATTCTATTGTCTCACTGGAATTTTTTTTTTTTGATTGGTGACATATTATTAGTAACACATAGACCTACATGTGTGGTGCAGGACTGTGGCTTCTATTCTGGGTCACTTCACAAGATTATATACGTGCTTTGGATCATATATTAAGCCCAAGGTCTACTTATGTTTGTAACTAACAAAAGACACAAGTTCTTCATTGTCTGAACAGTTCTTTAGCTTTTCTCTTGTTTTCTGAATCCGTGTCATGAGACAGAGCTAGAGGTGAGTTCTCAGSACAGACTGGGGAAAAGAGATAAATTGCCAGTATCACAAAGAGGGAAAGGTCAACAGATCTACCCTACCAGCAGAGGAATCTCTTCAAGGTCTGTTCTCCATACTTCTGTTCAAAAGTTGTAAGCATTTTGAGGCTTTCTGGCTCTAATTGCATTTACATTTGTCAGGAGTTCCCACAATCCAATAAATATGAATTAAAAGACAAATATATTTAGAAATGCGTAGTCCGCCTTACAAAAAATGGGTATCTCCAATTAAATGCCTAGATCTGTGCTGGATAGCTTAGACAACACTTTGTCCTCCTTTTTCAAGCAAGTGRATGTCAATGAAACTTTAGTATATTTTCTATGAAAATTCATATTTTATTTTATTTTTAAAAGCCTACCATTAAGCCAAGATACCTAAAAATCCATAAAACAAGAAAATTTATGATGAGGAGCATTTTCACTTGAAAATATTTCTGTATTGGTATATGGTCACAATTTTCTGAATGTTTTCTGATGGTCGCAAACTTATTTTTTCATTTGGCTGTGGTATTTTCCTCTCACATGAGTAGTGCAAGTGAGAAAGTTTTGAGCCATCCATTTTGGCTCCATACCAAGACTTGAGTCTTTGTGCTGTWTGTCTGACAGCTTTTAATAGAAGTTGGATTTAATCCAATTTTATGGACTAAAAAGAAAAATGGAAAGGTTTTTTTTGCTAGAGTTAGCAATCACAAAAGCACTGTGTGAGCATTATGGTTGACATTATTGGCCAGTGACTTCTTAATTTTAGTCATAGATCCAAAAGCCAGCAGCAATTCCAATTTTGCCATTTGGCTGAGACTATTCTGGAGAGGAAAAGAAAAAGCTCATACAACCCAGTGGTGCTGATCTGTCTCAGGGGTATTGAGCACATGGTCTCTTTTATGAAATTGTTAATAGGAAGACTCGGTATCAACAAGTCAAATAAATTTCAGGTTGTATAGCTCCACCAATAACACTTCTTTCTTTGCCAACTCCCAATTTTAATCTAAAAATTAACCATGTTGGCTCATCTTTTTCGTGGCAGCTCACTCTGTGACAGGTGGTTTGTAAGGAGGAAATGCGATGCAAATCCAGAGAGCAGAAGTATTTCTGCACGTGATACAGCAGAATAGCAGTATGCTAATATTGTTTCAAGCTTCTGTACAACTTTTAAACATTGCACTGTATTAAGGTGATGGAGAGGCAAGGAGTGCATAGAAAATAATGACAGAATTATGGAAAATGCTCAGAAATAAGTTTCCATTACTGATAAAAATACAGGTTACAGATTTATTCAAAACAGATTTATAGAAACTGCAGCTCTGTCTTTGACTGTTTGTGTCAAATAGAAAATGATTCTTTCAAATACAGACACCAGTTCGTCATTTTCCCATCCATCCTGGTATCTCTCTAATTTGTCTCAGCTGAATATCAACTCATTCAATTTTTCAGTTTCCTAACTTGATTAAGAAATAAGGACCAGAYATTTAAAGGCATATGAATGGGAGCTGAACTGTCACAATATATTTTATAATTTGTCCTAAGAGCAATATGAAAAAAAAAAAACCAACCAAAACCCAAAAACCTCCTTAGCTGAAAATTCAACAACAAAGTCATAAACATTCTCTGTTACTTAGTAAAAAATTGTCATTCCCACATGATATCCTTATCTCCAAATTGGAGAAGCATTGGGTTTGCAGGGTGGACTATTTGGTGGATAAGGAATTGACTAGAGGCGCACAACCAGAGAGTTGTGGTAAAKTTCCTGTTTCTAGGCAGAGGCTGGTGAGGAGTGGTGTCCTTAAGGACTTTGTCTTGGAACCAGTGCTGTCTAGTATCTTTATCAATGACATGCACAGCAAGATCAAGCTCACTCCCATCAAATTTGCAGATGACACCAGGCTGAGGGGTGCAGTTGAGACACCTGAAGGACAGGATGCCATCCAGAGAGACCTGGACAAGGTGGTCAAGTGAGCCARTGGAAATCTCATGAGGTTCAACAAGCCCAAGCGAAATGTGCTGCACCTGCATCAGGGCAATCCCACACATGAGTAAAGACGGGGACAAAAATTCATTGAGAGGATCCCTGCAGAGAAAGACTTGGAGTTCCAGTGAATAGAAGCTGGGCATGAGTTTGCAGCTCACAAAAGTGCAAGTGCTCAGGATCCTTCGCTGCCTCAAAAGAAATGTGAGCAACAGGTGGAGGGAGGTGATAAAACAAGGGGTAATGRCTTTGAAAGAGGGTGGGTTCAGTTTAGGTATTAGGATGAAATTCTTTGCTATGAAGCTGGTGACATGTTGGAACAGGTTGCCCAGAGACATTGTAGATGACACTTTCACAGAAAGTGACCTAAAGACCAGGTTGGATGGGGCTTTAAGCAGTGTGGTCTAGTGAAAGGTGTCCCTGCCCATGGCAGGAGGGTTGGAAGTAGGTGATTTTTAAGATCCCTTATAGCTTGAGCTGTTCTATGATTCTACAATTCTATGATTAGTCTGTCCTTTCTCATTATACTCTTTTCCCTTTCTTAACTTTCCATTTTCCTTTCTTCTTGCTCCTGTTAAGTTGTACTACAGGATGGAGTAAAAAGAAAATCAAATTATAACTGTAGCTTGTGACTGAGGAGTTATCGAAGGACAAGAAATCCCAACTCTAGAAAGAGTTAAACTGTCCGGCAGCAGGAATGCCAGAGACAGTAGGCCTCCATGAAAAGGAGGGAAATTTCCCTTGGTGATGGGATAAGTAATACCCCAAACATTCTCTCGTAGCCAAAGTGGAGTGGGATGACTCAGAGGCCACCTTTGGGCAGCAGTATTGGTGCTGAGGTATGGACCTCTAATGCAACACTCACTGGATCAGTGCTGATGGAACTGTTCATAAGGAATTGGCTCTTTGCACATCTTTGCAGACTCCTTGCAGAACTGCTTATGGCAGTAAGACTGAGTGCAATGCACTGGGGGGGAAGGGGGGGGGTGTTTATTTTTTAATATACAATTAACCACAAACCTGTGCTTAATTTACCACAAGGGGTACAATAAAATTCCCTCATATGTATCTTTTCTCATCTGTCTCCCTGGTTCTTCCTCTTTCTTCTCCTCAAGCTGTTATTCGGAACTAGGGTCCTAGAAATAAATGATAGCTCTCCGTCCAATTTTTATCAAAGCCTGTTTTTGTCCCAAAGTTAGTTCCATCTTTGAAAAAGTCTAATATTGATCACAGTCATAATAAAAAGCATTTTCCATAGTGGTTTSGTTTCTGACATAAAAATTTACTAATTTGTATTGTGCTTCAATACTATTTAAGTACAATATGTTAATAGTTAACTCACTTTGTGGATTTTTTTCTTAATTTAGGATTATTTTATCAAAAACATTATGAAATTATAAAAGGATTGAATTCAGAACAGAAAAAGAATTTGTCATGGATTATGCTACAGAAATGCAAAATCTCCTAGAAACACACTGAAGTGTGTTTACTGTATGCTGTTTTTCTCCCTTTTTTTTCCTGTGGTTGTAATTCTAGAGAACTTTAGTATCATTTAATCTGAAGGGTCTGATCCTTAGGTTTTAATGATTTACTCTATATTATTTAGATATCTACCTTTTAAAAATAATTTTCATACAATAAAAAGAAAACAAAAACAAACCCAAAAAWCATTCCATGTGCTGATACAAGATTTTTCCCGTGGTTGACCAGTGAAATACTGATTCGTTTTCCTCAGGAAGGCAAGTGTTATAGAATGAAATATCAAGAGTTAGCCTATGGGCTAACTCTTCATCTCTTTTCTTCTCTTTTTTTCCACTGTTATGTGTTTGGGTGATGTTCTATAATTTTTAGCTGTGTTTGTCTRTACATCTGGATGACAATGACCTAATTCATCAGACATTCTGGAAATAAAATGATCATATTCTGAAAATATCCTTTTTATTATTCTTGTCATTAAAATGATAGACTTGGTTTGAACTATTGCACTTATAAATAGGCAAATTTAACTGATAAATGTTTAATTTGGTAATACTGAGTTTAATCCTATTACTTCAAAATCAATTTAAAAAAATCTAGATATTGTTCATTGTTTGCACAGGGTTATACCAGAAAGACTCAAATTTCTAAAGTTATGCAAACATGCTTTATCATGCTGATTATGTTTGTGTTGTCCAATCATGTGTGCACATTTGTTCAGGCCTTCTGAACACTCAAAAATTACAAATCAAAGTGCTATACTGGAAGCAACAAACTGTGGAGACTAAGCACTTCAGTTCTTGCTTCTTTGCACAGCTGTTTACTCCAAAATCAGTTCACACACGCAGGTTCAGAATATAGACACTTTTCTCATATTTTATTTTCTTTAGTAGTTTTCCAGTTCTATATTTTAACCTTAGCTTTAAGGTATTGYTGAAAAAATATACTTTCCTAGGGTATTATAACCTTGATTTGGATGGTTTGTTTGAGTGTCATCTTGATATGTATGACAATAACACTAACAACAGTGACTTCATCTTCTTTTCTGCTGTCAATCATAAATACAGTGGGAAAATAATAATTGCACGTTTCTTTTAGTTTTGGTTACATAAGGTGGCTGGAAGAGCAGAGATTTATACTGAATATTATGAAGTTGGAATGATGAATAATAGTCAATTTAGTGGTACTGGTATTCTTTAAAATCTTAAAGGCATTTAACTCCCTGCAATTATGCAAATACAAACTTTTGAATGTGTACATCCTAATTATCAGAAAGCGTATATTTTATTGTAATTTACTTCTGATGCTGCAGTTATTGTGGAAAGGGGAAAGGTAAGGGCTGGTCAATGAAGGGTTCTCCTGTTTGGAGAGTTGGTGAGTTTAAAACAGACATTTTAGCTTCCATTGTTCAGATTCTACAGCAAGTATGACAGATAACAGAAAGTCATATTCAGCAGATTTAGCTTTTTTTTTTTTTTTTTTTTTTGCATTTTAACGCTCTGTGAATGATTACACCATAGCTTCCAAAAAATTCCCTCATTTGTTCCAGTTTATGATGATTAAGGAAAGGGCTTTATAGCTTACAATATTATCTGAAAGCTGCATTTAGATTCAGAGTAATCTGCCTTGGCATTTTCAAATTTCATAGTTGTAGAGCATTTCTTTTGTGTTGAAGTCGTAAAACTGTATGGTAATTGGTCATTGTTTGCACTGCTGTACTTAGAAACATTTCACTGCTGGCATTATAATCTTAAAATTTCTAGGGCTGTATAATTTATCCATGAGAATTTGCTTTGGGCTAAAACTTGGCATGCAAATTGTGTGTCCATTTTTAGATTACATGAGCTTCAAAAAAATTACAGCTGTTAAACCCTTCTTTTTTTTTTTTTTTTTCCTTTTTGCTAAAAATTAAAAATTAGTAAATTCCTGACATTTAGAAAACTTAAATGCAGTTTTGTCTCTGGGATCAAATCCCATGAAGGAATGCAAACTGAAACTCTGTATTTGCTAGAAGACATGCATATACAAGTGTACACCTATTATTATACACCGTTCCAATTGGGTGAAAAATTGACAGTCCACACTTAG
>QVAJ01000014.1:5864295-5890931 GCA_003546035.1 Mixornis gularis | reverse complement strand
CTAATAGTCCTGTGGCTGTTTCTTTTTTTTAGTTTTTTTTTTTTTTTGCAGCACTCTGTAATACCTGCTAAAGATTTCTAGGACTAGCGCTTAAAAATTGGACAATAACAAAAAAATCAACAGGGTACTGGTGTGTTAAAAACCGATTATGGTAGAGTTGCAACATTAGAAAACTCATTTCATACTGATGTTAAGTCAATGACTTCCTAACACCACATAGATTCTAATGGGTATTTTATGTCAAAGTATTCCAGTTTTCTAGAAGACGTCACAGTATCTTCTAAATCCATGTCACAATGAGGAAAGTAGAAAACAAGAAATCTTTTGAATAGTGAAATCAACCATTTGCTTAACTATTGAAAAGATTTCTGTACTCAATGGTCTCCRAACATCAGTGATATCAATGCAGGACCACTCTGTGGCAAAAACTACAGCTACCTCAAGAGAAAAGATGAGATTTACCWGATTAGATAATATCCTTCAAATTGGTCTTCAAACAGTAACCATAAGCAGATGGCTAAGGAAGAACAATGACAAGACAAGCAAATATTGTTGTGATCATCCTGTCTGTGTTTTTCGTGTCTCATGTTAAGCCAACAGTATCCTGGGCTGCAGATCCAGGGAGGTGACTCTTCCCCTCTCCTCTGTTCTTGTGAGACCCCACTTGAAATACCCACTTGAAATAAACAATAAAATTGTTTATCTCTGTGATCCCTAGTATAAGAAAGACATAGACCTTCTCAGTCAGGTCCAGAGGAGGAAGACATGAAGATGATCAGAGGGCTGAAGCATGTCTCCTATGAGAATGGGTAAGACAATTGGGGTTGCTCAGCCTGGGGAAGACAAGACACTAGGGAGACCTTACAGCAGCCTTACCATATTTAAAGAAGACCTAAAGGATATATGGGAAGGGACTTTTTATCTGGGGGTGTAGTAATAGGACAATGGGGGATGGTTTTAAACTGAAAGAAGGAAGGTATAAGTTAGATGTTAGGAGTAAATTCTTTGCTGTGAGTCTGGTGAGACACTGGAATAACTTGCCCAGAGAAGCTGTGGATGCCCCATTCCTGGAAGTGCTCAAGGCCAGTTTGGATGGAGCTTTGAGCAGCCTGATGTACTGGACAGTGTCCCTGCCCATGGCAAGTGGGTTGGAATGAATCCTTAAGATTTCTTCCAATGTAAATCATTCTACGGTTCTATGATTCTACATACCACTATAAGGATGTGGTCATTTTTTTTAGTCATCTGCTGGAATTCTTTTGAAAATTCAGTAAATTGAATCCTTCAAAAGTACATGAGAACAGTTCTTTTAATATCTACTAATTTATTTATAAGTATGTGCTTTGATTCTTTGATTGTTTATTATTTTTTTACAATATGAAAATCGATGAATTAAATATATAGCTGAAAAGTGCTCCAATAAATCAAAAATATTATTTTTTTAAGAGACAATTTAAAGTACTGAAATACCTTATAAGCTCTTTATTTTTGAAGTGATCACATTTAGGAAAGAAGAAGTGAGATTAAATTGAATTATGCTACTTTACATTTGTAGGTGTATKATGAAAATGCAATACACATAATATTACACAAAATCACTGAATCCATTAACAGGTGAAGCAAAGTCACTAAAACCAGTTATCCAGGTCCGTGTACAGATGGATTTTGAGTATGTCCAGGGAGAAAGACTCCACAAGCCCTCTGACAAATCTGTTCCAGTGCTCAGTCACCCTTACCGTAAAAAAGCTTTCCTGATGTTCAGATAAATCCTTCAGCATTTTAGTGTGTGACCATTGTCTCAGGTTCTGTCATTGGCAACCTTTGAAAAGAGCCTGGCTCCATCTTCTTTGCACCCTACCTTAACGTATTGATAGACATTTATAAGATCCCTCTAAACCTTCTATTCTCTAGGCTAAACAGGTCCAGCTTCTCAGCCTTCCCTCAAAGAAGAGGTACACCTGCCCCTTCATCATTTTTTGTGGCCATTTGCTGGATTCTTTCCTGTACGTGTGTGTCTCCTTTGTACTGAGGAGGCAAGAGCTTGACATAGGACCAGGCCAGAATTTTATCATAGAAGTTTACCAAGTTGGTCAGGCATGACTGTCCCTTGGTGAAGCAATGCTGGCTACTCCTGATGACTTTCTTGTTTTTACCATCCCTGAAAGTGTTTTCCAGCATAAGATGCTCAATCGCCTTCCCAGGGATTGAGATAAGGCCGACTGTACTTCCTTGGGTCCTCATTCTTGTATCTCTTCAAGAGAGAAGTGGTATTTGCCCTCAGCATTACTTGACAGTGGCTGCACAATGACAGGTATCAGCTCCCTCATTACCTGTGTGTGCCTCTGTACAGGGTTTGCCCGGCCTGTGACGGCCCATGGACTTAWTTATGTCCAGGATGTTCAAGTATCCTGTGACCTGATCCTCTTCTACCAAGGGAATATCTTCCTTATATCAGCAATTCTGTATGGCCACTTGGATCTATGATTCCTGAAGAGTGGTCTGCTAGTAAAGACCACCAAAGAGGACATTCAGCACATCAGCCTTTTCTGTGTTCCATGTGACCAGGTCCTCCCTCTTGCTGGGCAATGGATCCGCATTTTCCTCAATTTGCCCTTCTCTCCTGCGTACTTGCAGAAACACTTCCTGTTTCTATATCCCTGTTTAAATAGAAGTACTGTATTTAACTCCTGGTAAAAAGAAAAGAATGAAATATAGACCAGAAACCCTCTGGAAATTAGCCATAACTGTAATTGTACTGTCACAATAGCATCTAYAATCCCTACAAGAGATTGAAAGTAGCTGTTATTACTCATACATGTATCAGTTGTGCATCTGTGATTGTAAAAAATATGTTTTAAATGTTACTCAAATTTAGCTTCTTTTATTGGGGGGTAAAAACAGTACAGCAGATGAAATTAGTAGTTAATCCTTTAGTCTGAGTGATGTATGTCATATAAGGTGGTGATCAGAGGGTATCCTGTGTAATTTGTATCTTGGAAATACCCATTATATTATTTTATTGTCAGGAAGAACAAAAAAAGCCCCAAACCCACCACTGCAACCAAAACCACCAAAAATTTTTGTCATAACATAYTGTAGTTGTAAAAAGTTTCTTTTAATATGTCTTCAATGTGAGAGACGTTTTAAAGAGCAATTAAATCAAGGGTTTTCTCAAAACCTCATGATGATCCACTATTAGCAAAATATATATAACCATGATTCTTTTACAATGCAACACAGATTGGGAAAATATATCATTAGGAAGATAGTAATTTTAGTAAGTTAGAAGCAATGAAGGTTTTTGTATTCCTAAGTTGGCTTTACCAACAAGCAACCACATATACTTCAACAATTCTTCCTACAATTATGCTCTAGGTCTTGATAAATGATCTGATAGTGGATTCAAAATGCTTATTTTCTTTTGCTCATAACTGTATATTCTGTGTAGTCCATTCAAAAGTGGATTAAAAAATTGTTTTGTGCATCTTCTATAAAATGTCTGGTTCAGAGAAGACCAACCTGTTTTTTGCTGCTTTATGCATGGAAATAGCAARCGAATCCAGAGTGTCCCACTACGTGACTTAACTTCAGGACTTGAGCATGAAAACTCCAACCCACTAACATGTTTGAATATAGATTCCTACAAAACAGATGAGCCATTCTAAATGTGAGGGAAAAAGAGTGATATTACTCTAAGATTGATTACATATCTGAACTATCACCTACTTATTTTAAGCCCACTTGGAGCCTTCTGGAAGTCACAGGTGATGCTGGATCCAAACACAGAAAATTTGCACAAATGGACCCTTAATCCAGAACTTCAAAACCATGCAACACATCAAAGAAGATAATAGTTTTCTTTAGGTTACAAAATAGTATCTATTATAAAAATGGTTTTATCCTATTTTCAAAGCTTATTTTTTATTATTTATTTTCTGATACTATTTTTAATATTTTCTATCTCAATACATACTTCTTCTCTTAATGGTAAGCCTACTATAATAAATACCTAAATAATTTGAAAGGGTTGTATCTTATTGATTGCTTCACTGAAATAAAGATAATGAGCTGTGTCTTACATTAGCCTAATCACAGGGCTATAAAAATGCAGCTGTATCATTTGCTAGTTACACTTCAGCTTGGAACTCCTTCTAGTTATTTTGGATTGGATAGTGGCCAAGTTATTAAATACTGCTGRACCAAAGTAATCTCCATACAACACTACCTGAAGGGTGAAAAGCACACTAAAAGTGGCTGCATTGTGGTCCCCTATAGTTACAGCTATTATCTTGAAAGCTGCTCAGTATTAATGCTAGATTGGGTTTATCCATGGGCTAGCATAACAATCCCTTCTTGGAAGACGTGGTATGGAGTCATCTGARCAATTGTACTTGGTCCAGGTTGTGTTTAACAAGGATTACAAATGTCAACTCAAAGACACAGACAGGTACACTAGACCCATACCTGCAACATGTTCATGAGTTTTAGTATTAGCAGGCTGATTCAATTCCGTGGCTATACCTCAAAAAATGGAGAACTGACTGTATCAAATTGACTTTAAATACAGTCTGTGTGTTGGTGAAAATTCAGTCATTMCTCTCTCTTTCAACACTGCACAATGCTTACAATTTCTGGTGATATTTAGTGCAGTGTTAAATGTGTATGGTAAACTGAATGTAARTAGTCTCACATTGTTATCTTTGAATCCACAAACATTTGAAAAGCTTGGGCCAGTTGACTGCACTTGCAGAACGTAACTCTGTGGAGCACATTCTCTTTTCAGCGTGCATGGGTTTTCATGTCTAACACACATTAAAACTCAGTTATGAACACAAGTAAATAATACACTTTTCATTAGTGACTATATCTGTGGCATTTATGGGTGTAGAGGAGCCATGAAGTGCTTAATTAGCTTTTTCTGAAGCTCTAATCACTAGGTGTACACCACTTTGAAACATAAAATAAAGGTTTAAGAAGCAGAAAGCTGTTGTTTGTGCTGTCACAACAAAATTCTTAGCTTTGCAACTTCTCTCTATGTTACAATGCTGTACACTTATTTTTCTTTGCACTCAGAGATGGGGGTTATTTTTCTTCCCAGTTTTTTTGTTGCCTAGTTGCCTCAATGTTGAACTCTATTTCTAATGTGTTTATTTCAGTATGTACTGTATAATTTCCATATGGTTCTTCTTTGATGGCAATGAGTCACTGMTAATGATAGGTGAAGCAATAGTCCTCTGAATGTACCCTCCTTTTGCTGAATTGTGGRGGAGTTAATTCTACCCAGTATTTTCTTTGAGCCATTTATCAAAATAAGGATCATAAAAACATAAAGACCTTGTTTTTATGGCTATTTTACAACAATATGTAATCTTAGATTATATATTAAAAGAAGTTCTTGATAGTAAAGTTTTGAAAGACATCTTTGGGCATGAGGAAACAGAATAAATAAGCCTTGAAAAAAAAAAGAAGAAGAAGAAAAAAAAGGAAACAACACAATAACCACAAACCAAACCGAACAAACCAAATCCCCACAACCAACCAACCCACAACCAAACCCAAGCAGAACCAAACTTGCCTTTTGGCTAAATTTTGTTTTGATCAGTAGATCAAAGCTCATTTTCTGCCTTAGCTTTTTATTCACACAGCAAAGAAATATTACTTTGGTGCAATGCCAAGTCACTGCCTTCCAATTAGTAGGAAGTAGGGTAGAAATCTGAATTGTGTCAGGAAGACAATGAAAGAAAAAAGGAGAGGAAAAAAATTCCACAAGATTTCCCAGTACTTTCTGCAAGGATAGATGGAAAGAGAATTTTTGCTTTGTCAAGGATACGTTGTCAAAAGAGCCATGAAACAGAATATGTGGAGAAAAAATTGACGAAGAAATTATAAAGTAGGTCATCATAAGAAAAGACTTGATCAGCCACACTAATTGATAAGATGTGCAGTGTGAAAATGTTTGCTTTCAGATGGGAGGATAAGGATAGGAATAGAGACAATATTTCCCTCCTCAACCCAACCAACTGGTATTAAAAAAATAGCCAGAAACTAACCTGGTCTGAGCTGGAATGCCAGAAGGGCAGAAGAGCACTAATGGTGCTCACACTAATGGTGTTCAGAAGATCCACAAATGTGCCCATGCTTGTAAACCTACTCAAAGGTCTTTGTTCAATCTTCTGACATGCTTGAAAAAAATTCTACTCTAATGCCAATCAAACAGTTTCCAACTTTACAAAAGATTTTCCAGATTTAACACTGTCAAAAAGTAAATGCTTCACACTTCAGAACATTTTCTGGTATTATTTTTTTTCAACATGAGGAAAGAGACACAGGGTTTGTAGACAATAGAAGAAAAACCTTAATCTTTCTCTACGTCAGTGCTGACTTCTATTTTTCACCAGTCTATTTTCAGATGTACTGTTAGTTATTTCTAGAACTGTGATGTGGTTTACAGATCTAAATTTAGGGGTTTTTTTTAAATTATTGATTTTTTTCCTGGGACATATATATGAATTAAAAGATGTTTAAAATCCCTCAAGGAAAAGGTTTTTGTTTTTCTTAATTTTCATTTCCTCCAGYATCTTGTAATTATTACTGTTTAGATGAGACCTAGATATATTTAAGAAAGACATTAGCTTTCAGGGAGTTTAATACATTCCTCAAATAATCTCCTTATAACAGGATTTACTTGATTTTTTTTTTCCTTGCATTCTTCACTGAAAGAAAATGAGGCACTGCATGATTGTATATAAATGATCTGTCAGAATATAAAATCAACCAATGTGGAATATTTTGAGTATGCTTTTAACTGCTACATAATGATTGCTTTCTAAGTTTGCCAAAGAGAAATGAAATACYACCAGCTGCCTCCTCAGTGTAAAATATTAAATGAAATGTTTCTATGCAATAAAATGGATTAGTTTGCCTGTAACCACCTTACAGCTGGGATTATGAAGAAATTATGATTAGAAATTGTTGTTGCTAAACTTTGCAATCATTGATTTCAAAAAGCTCCACTATCCTTTTAATGAAGCAATCTGCAAAACCCCACTGCTAAAATACCACCACTACTCACCTAACTGCATGCCCTCTAAAACCAGATCTAATCAGATTGCTTGGAGGAAAGAAGGTCAAAGGTGAATCTATTTAATTTATATATAACAAGTTGTTTGCTTCAYTGAATGTGTAACACAACACATTATCTGTACAGAATATGATATATTGAATATAATAAAATACCTTAAAATATTAAGGTTGTAAAGTTATGTATTTAGAAGTCAGGAAGCACTTCAATGTCAATTATAATGATGTCATAATAATGTGATCTGAAGTATTTTCTCTGCTGCATATATTATTATAGATATGCAAGTATATAAAAAAAATATTATTTTGTGAAATACAACTTAATATAATGTACCATTTAATACACCGGAATTTGTGTCACTAGTAAAATATTTTAATATACCATGAGGGATTATTGTAACCTTGTTTTAACTATGCACAATTGTTAGATTTATTCCCTTGCTGTGACAACCTACATGGACCATCCTGTAACCTGTATAGAAGCTTTCATTTGTCTGCTGTTTCCCATGACAWAAGTGCATAGGAAGGAAAATTAGAATGGACAATGAGATGCTAGCCACATTGTTTTTATACTTGCCAGATAGAATGCTTATGGGGAAAATTWAGGGTTTAATTCTGGAAAAAGCATGTAAAAAGAAATAATTGAGAATCTAAAACGTATTTTATCCACCATAATTTTATTTTTTCCATCCCCTTTAATGCATGATAAGTATGAGTTCTTTATAAAAATGCAATTTTATTTGTCTTCTCAAAGGTTTATTGCCACTGTTCCTCTTGTTCTGGCTCTGGTTTTCTCATTGACCTCCTGGGAGCTATATSAGGTAAATAATTTGGCTGAAAATTAACCCTGCTGCCCACTTCCCTAAAGGATCAGTTTTTAGCAGCAGCAGCATATATTTTACACTGATCTGTGTCTGTGAAACCCAAAGGCTCATAGCTGAATGCTTGCAATCACAGTTTAGCTAACACATTTGGAGTGAACATGTACCTCTTTTTGCACTACACAATTAAACTCAAATTAAGAAAATCAGCCTCACTTTATCAAGTAAGYGTAGTATGTGGGAGAAACAACACTGGATTATAAAAAGAAAAATGATTAGGTATTACAGATGACTGCCTAAATAGATTGCATAAAATAACGCCCTGTTCTTTAATTAGCACCAACACACCAACACCCTGCAACTTAGTTCTTACTTATAGCTTTTGTTCTTGGTTGACCTGGGCAAATGTATTATGCCACTGTTTTCATCTCCCTCCTCTATATTAGAAAAAAGAAAAAAAAAAAGGGAAAAGAAGAATCCTATTTTATAGTAGAAGACGCTCTATATGCAACGTGTAGGCAGAAAGGAGTAGTGAAAAGCCAACCAAGCAGTAATTATATTTTTTAGCATCAGCTACCTTTGGTTCATAGAGAGGGGTGGCACAAATAAGGCCTTTTCACAGCTTCTTCTCAGTATAGCAGGGAGGAGTGTGCAGCATCCCAAAGAACTCAGAAGCAGAGATCAGTTTCTTTAAAGTACCAGTCACCAGAATCAAACTCACTCAAGAAGGGAGGTAGAATACAACTGCAAAATGCCCCCCGAGACTTTCTTCCCCCTTGAATGAGAAGCACAGCAGTGACCTGTGCTGAGGGTGTTTGGTCCTTGATCACTCCATCATAGCTCTGTAATCCTCTGGTACAGGAGTTTTACTTGGAAGACCTTGTAGCTCAGTTTATGTAAAGATTTTTTAAAAATATTACATGTAAGACCACTAAGAGAAACTGAAGTCAGTTCCACCTCTCATGGATGGATCATTGTTAATATTTCAGGTCTCCTAATTTCCAAAGCAGTCTGCATCCAAACCATCTCTTTCAAATGGTCCCTGACCCAGAGATTTTTTGGGAAAGTATTAATGGGCCTAGACAAAATACATGACAGGGACTGCTCTAAGAATTAAACGGGTCAATGATCAAGTCTCAGGCCTGGAAATGTCTTCTAGCATCATTTACTTTCCTTACAGAGGCACAGCACATAATTTTAGCTGCCTCTTTGGAGAAACCTTGCAGAACTGAGGCTCTGAAGTATTCAGGAACCCAGAACGCCAAAAACCCACAGCCTGTCTGCAACAGTAATTCAGCTCTTGGTTAACATCAGAAAGTCTGATGCCCTTGAACATCTGCAGAGCCAGGATATCCAGGCTTTGCAAACTCCAGGATTTAGATGTTCTGTACATCCACAGTAAACCTGAAAACTGTTTGACTCATAAAAATGAACTCTGTTCATGGCAACCTACATAGTGAAGGTGTCCAAAAGTTATTAGGCTCAGTTTCCATTCTTCTACTGCACTTCTACTGACATAAATATTGTCATAAATACAGCCAAAAATACAAAACAGTTAGGGTGAACCTGGCACACATATGATGGAAAGCTACACCAAGTTTTGACAATACTTCAGGTACTGACTGCTGGAAGATGTGCGACTGTACAAGAAGGCAGATTTTTTGATACTCTTTACACATTTATATTTCCCATTTTTCCATTTCCATCTTCCTATTCAGACATTGTTCAGAAATAGACTTCTGGTTTTATCTTCTTTCATCTGGTCTTTGTACCGCTGCTTACAGAAGTATTGCCTTATTTACAGTCTAATTTTAGACCTGCTGTAACAAAGGAATGCAACAAGCAGCTAGAAATGGATGAACTGACAAAACACAAAAGATACTGAGCAAACACAGCTGTTCAATTAAAAATTGCACATCTGGATATCTCCATTTAACATTAAAAATATAATACCAAACGTATTTAGAAACAAACAGCAGTGATAAAAAATCAAAAGAATCTCTCAGCACCGCATTTTCATTTGGCATATTGTAGAAGGCACAAAATATGAAGATTATTTTATGTAAAAAATTCCATTCTCTTCTGAGATTTTTCAGAATTTCAGATCATCAGATGGTGACGAATGATCATTAGAGTGTTTTTTGTCAATTTTTTTCAATTTTTTTTGTCAAATTATTTTCATGTGAAAAAAAAAATCTTGAAAAAGTCCTGTGAATTTATACCCAAATAAATAATAACAGGATCTCAACTAGTTGTCAAAACCAAGTTACACAAAATCAGACTGTTAAATGACACACAGCAAACTAGGAAATTTGAAAACCAGGAGTCTTGAGCAATAATTTGACATATTTTCTTTTTTGCATATCTGTTCTTTTCCTAGTGAAGCAATACATTATTTGTATTTCTTCTCTTTACCTTCTCATCTTTTCACATGAACAGAGGTCTCTTCAAGATTTTGGAAGGCTTCTCCACATCCTTCCTCTTCACTGAGGAAAGAATGATGCCGGACCTGACAGAAAAATATGTATTTAATATCTGCATAACTTTCCATTATAGACCCTTATTATCAGGTGCTTCAAAGTGTGACAGAATTTCAGAGCTAAACCTTTTTTTTACTCCTAAAAGAGATTTAGATAAACTATACTGATTTTCCCATTTTAAAAAAAAAAATCTGTATACTCACTTTGATGAGATTTACTTTATGAACAAAAAAATTAGAAATAACATCACCCTCAGGTAAAAAAATTAGGTTATCTGTCCTTATAAGAAAACCTAACCATGTCTGGCCTATACTTTCCTCAAATTCCATTTTGTTTTACAATTAAGAGAGTCTGAGATTAATATCAAGGTTACTGTCCTTATGAATAATGTCTCCAAAACTAGAATTGCAGTGGTAGGCAGAAAAGGAAGAAATAACAAGATAGGAAACAGTGTATGGTAAACCAAGGCAATGATATAGTGAACAAATAAAGGATATGTTAGCAAGAGTTAACAAAACAGAACAGTGACTGACCTTAATGTACATGTAAGAGGGACACAGAATTCTTCCAAATCTAAAATACAAAACATGAAGCTTTATCTAGAAGTCTCAATCTGCAGAAAGTGATATTTTAGTAGGATGTGTTTTCTCTTGATAGACTGTATGAAATAATCATGAAAAGAAAATCAGTCATACTATATAATATCTTAAATGCAGCAACAAAAGTTATCCCCTGAACACTGGGCAAGCATTTAAACATGGGTCTAAGAACAGTGGTTAAAGTTTTTTAGATGTCTAAAATTAGTATCACTAATAAAGCTATTTTTCTAGACTATATTCATCCTTAACTGGAGGAATAGGAATGCAGAAAATCTGTTGTAAGCATCTATGTTAAGATAAGATGCATTACACTTTGAAAATGTACCTCCTGTGGAGTGTGGGGGAGCTGGAAATCTACATATAAATGTTTATCTGTTCATCTGCTCTGCTGTGATTTTATAGTTTTCTTTAATGAGAAAATCCACATTTTCTTTAAACCTCCATTTTTCTTTGTCATGGGTTGCTAAATCCTGCAGCCCAATAGAGACCTGACTGCTGCAGCTCTATGCCTCCACATCCAACCAGCAGCAAGTGTGAGCATATATTTCCAACAGGTACATATGCAAGCACACCAATACAATATGTATGTAAATATACACAAAATTTCTTCTGAAGATCATTTCACACAGAAACCTTCAGCAGACAAGGAAACAGGAAACACTGACCAATTCATCTTGTTCCCCACTCTGATAGATCTGGATGAGGGTCCAAAAGTGAGAAATTTATGCTTATGTAAACACATATGTATGAATCATTCAATAACTGATCTTAAACAATGAGTCTGTCTAGTAGCTGGTCCTAGATTTTTTCATATCCAGTTGCTTCACACCATCTCTCAGTCAACCCTCAGATCCTACAGACCATCTGAAAGTTGATCTGGACATGCTGGTCCCTCCAGTAGGCAGGTTCTCCATCTGTCTCACTCAGAGATTACACACATCACTGACTTCAAATTATGGCCATCCAAGTTTGCCATTTCTAAGCCCTTTATTTTATTTGTTGTGCAGTCCAGATTGATATTCCCCAGTGATTACATACTGATTTGAATAACCTCACATTCCCTGGTTGCAAGCCCTGGAATCACCTGGGCACGTGCCACCCACAGACTTATTATGGTTACTGGCATTCTGATGCCCACATGCATGCATGTGCACCCACTAGCACACATGCACACACAGTACACACAGTCGCCTTAAAAGGAAAATAGATAGTAATGGAGTTCAGTAAGAAGGCAGAACTGTCTCTGGTAGCCAGGCACAAGGAATGATCAGAGAAGCATAATGATCATCAGCCTTTTAACATGCAAACGCTCCTTTTTATTCCCTTACCCCTCCATTCTAATTGTAGTGCTTCCCCCAAAACTACTTTGATCCTTCCCTTTACCTGCCCTAAAGATACCATAATAAATCTTGTGCAATCCAAAGATGATATTCCCCTTGTTGCATGAATTCCACATGCTGGGGGGTAACCCTCCTTAGTCTGAAAGGTGATCCAGAGAAGTGTTTCATGATTAATCCTGTTTCCTACCCAGACCATGAGGGTGATGGCCTTTCTGTGACAGTCATGAAAGCAGCAGGGAGCACGGCTGCTCACTTCTGCGATTGGTTTATTACAATTTGTCTGCCTGTGACAGTTCATGAGCAGAGGCAAGCCTTCTATCTCATAATCTAATGATCTCCAGTACACAAAGAGATACTTCTGAATTTATAGGTCTATGTAGGTGCCCACAATGCTTATATAGCAAATGTCTGCTTTTGAGCTGAGTGCCATCCTAAGCACAGGAAAGTAGGCAAAGTTTTCCTGCCTTCTGTGTCTGGAACTTTAGTGTGTAAATCTTACCTAACTGTAAAACAGGTGAAAAATTGCTTATAGAATTCCTGCCCATGCAAATTTGTTTTGAAATATTTAGCAGAATGCATTCTGTTATTGGCATCACAATGTGCACAACTACATGTGGCATTGTATGAAGATCAAAAGCTGCTATTGTGCGTTTCAATAAACTCCTTTGAAAAATGTATCATACAGTTAATACATGTTATTCAACAACTGTCTCTGATGACTTTTCACTCCATTTTTTCCTCTACCATCATGTTCAAAGAGTTACCTTTTGAACCATATTCAACAAAGAGGTTAGATTCTCAATGTCCAGCATACAATTACAGATGAATGCAGCCTGCCCCTTTTTGTATCCATAAGTGGATTTACTTCTGTGATACTACTGAGAAAGCAAATGGCTATTTGAATGAGGTTCATCCATGCTGACCATAGTTAAAGGACAGTAGTTGCACTAAAAAAGCAGTTTAGCCATGATTTTTCCTTTATTTAAATATTTTTCTTTAAAACCCCATTAGAATCCAAGAGATTTGGACACAGAAATAGTCCATTGGTTATTACTTTTCCCTCAGTTTTATACATGTAAAAATATTTCTGGTGACTGAATCTATTTGAATGCATCTCTTTTTATTTCTGAAAGTGAACTGGGATTTAATACAGAAGTTCTGACAGATCTGAGCTGCAGTAGCTTAATTAGAGTTCATGATAAAATCAGGACATGTAGATTAGAGATGCGTATGTTCAGCGTGTCTCTTTCTTTTCTAATTTTTCATGTTTCCCCCCATCATGTATGGGAAATGCTAAAAAGGGTATGTATGCTCATCAAATACCTTCCATGAGATCATATTTGAGAAGGTGGCCATGCAGCTCTGGGACAATAATTTGAATACCTAATATTATGTTCTATATAGCTAGAACAACATCCAATATTCACAACTTTCATTTTCATACAACTATTGCATGTGTGACACACTACTGTCTGTGATATGAAATTAAGGATAAGAACAAGGTATTACACAAGAATTAATTTTAGAACAGTAGAAACCCCAGGCAGATAAAATGTTACCATCAAGAAGAAAAGTGGTAGCAGATTCAAAGTGCAGAATGATCAATACTCAAACAAAGAAATAAAAAGCAAGCTCTATACTGATTACCTTTCCTATAAGAAATGTAAGAAAAAAGGTCCAGAATAACTGAAGGCATGATTTTCTGCATCAGGACTCTCTCTGTGTCTATGATATGTAAAGGAAAATGGCTTACAAAAGCACACTACCAAAGAATAGAGTAATATGTTATACTATTTAGGAATTAATCTATTTTATTTACTGCAAGGAAAATAATAAAAGAAGGGGCAAACAAGAAAATGCGTAATAAAATATTTTCAAGATGATCAGAACACCAATCATGGGATTTTCAGTTCCCCAGAAAATTAAATGAATAACAGCTGTGCTATCTGTGGACGTACAATGCAAGCACTAGATTTTTTTTTTTTTNAAAAATTAGAATTTGGCGGGGGGTGTGGTGTTTATATTCTCTATTCTAAGGGGAACCCCAGTTTCCCTGGCAGATACCTGTCTTTCAAACCTAGACACAGGCCTGGAAATGTCTTCTAGCATCATTTACTTTCCTTACAGAGGCACAGCACATAATTTTAGCTGCCTCTTTGGAGAAACCTTGCAGAACTGAGGCTCTGAAGTATTCAGGAACCCAGAACGCCAAAAACCCACAGCCTGTCTGCAACAGTAATTCAGCTCTTGGTTAACATCAGAAAGTCTGATGCCCTTGAACATCTGCAGAGCCAGGATATCCAGGCTTTGCAAACTCCAGGATTTAGATGTTCTGTACATCCACAGTAAACCTGAAAACTGTTTGACTCATAAAAATGAACTCTGTTCATGGCAACCTACATAGTGAAGGTGTCCAAAAGTTATTAGGCTCAGTTTCCATTCTTCTACTGCACTTCTACTGACATAAATATTGTCATAAATACAGCCAAAAATACAAAACAGTTAGGGTGAACCTGGCACACATATGATGGAAAGCTACACCAAGTTTTGACAATACTTCAGGTACTGACTGCTGGAAGATGTGCGACTGTACAAGAAGGCAGATTTTTTGATACTCTTTACACATTTATATTTCCCATTTTTCCATTTCCATCTTCCTATTCAGACATTGTTCAGAAATAGACTTCTGGTTTTATCTTCTTTCATCTGGTCTTTGTACCGCTGCTTACAGAAGTATTGCCTTATTTACAGTCTAATTTTAGACCTGCTGTAACAAAGGAATGCAACAAGCAGCTAGAAATGGATGAACTGACAAAACACAAAAGATACTGAGCAAACACAGCTGTTCAATTAAAAATTGCACATCTGGATATCTCCATTTAACATTAAAAATATAATACCAAACGTATTTAGAAACAAACAGCAGTGATAAAAAATCAAAAGAATCTCTCAGCACCGCATTTTCATTTGGCATATTGTAGAAGGCACAAAATATGAAGATTATTTTATGTAAAAAATTCCATTCTCTTCTGAGATTTTTCAGAATTTCAGATCATCAGATGGTGACGAATGATCATTAGAGTGTTTTTTGTCAATTTTTTTCAATTTTTTTTGTCAAATTATTTTCATGTGAAAAAAAAAATCTTGAAAAAGTCCTGTGAATTTATACCCAAATAAATAATAACAGGATCTCAACTAGTTGTCAAAACCAAGTTACACAAAATCAGACTGTTAAATGACACACAGCAAACTAGGAAATTTGAAAACCAGGAGTCTTGAGCAATAATTTGACATATTTTCTTTTTTGCATATCTGTTCTTTTCCTAGTGAAGCAATACATTATTTGTATTTCTTCTCTTTACCTTCTCATCTTTTCACATGAACAGAGGTCTCTTCAAGATTTTGGAAGGCTTCTCCACATCCTTCCTCTTCACTGAGGAAAGAATGATGCCGGACCTGACAGAAAAATATGTATTTAATATCTGCATAACTTTCCATTATAGACCCTTATTATCAGGTGCTTCAAAGTGTGACAGAATTTCAGAGCTAAACCTTTTTTTTACTCCTAAAAGAGATTTAGATAAACTATACTGATTTTCCCATTTTAAAAAAAAAAATCTGTATACTCACTTTGATGAGATTTACTTTATGAACAAAAAAATTAGAAATAACATCACCCTCAGGTAAAAAAATTAGGTTATCTGTCCTTATAAGAAAACCTAACCATGTCTGGCCTATACTTTCCTCAAATTCCATTTTGTTTTACAATTAAGAGAGTCTGAGATTAATATCAAGGTTACTGTCCTTATGAATAATGTCTCCAAAACTAGAATTGCAGTGGTAGGCAGAAAAGGAAGAAATAACAAGATAGGAAACAGTGTATGGTAAACCAAGGCAATGATATAGTGAACAAATAAAGGATATGTTAGCAAGAGTTAACAAAACAGAACAGTGACTGACCTTAATGTACATGTAAGAGGGACACAGAATTCTTCCAAATCTAAAATACAAAACATGAAGCTTTATCTAGAAGTCTCAATCTGCAGAAAGTGATATTTTAGTAGGATGTGTTTTCTCTTGATAGACTGTATGAAATAATCATGAAAAGAAAATCAGTCATACTATATAATATCTTAAATGCAGCAACAAAAGTTATCCCCTGAACACTGGGCAAGCATTTAAACATGGGTCTAAGAACAGTGGTTAAAGTTTTTTAGATGTCTAAAATTAGTATCACTAATAAAGCTATTTTTCTAGACTATATTCATCCTTAACTGGAGGAATAGGAATGCAGAAAATCTGTTGTAAGCATCTATGTTAAGATAAGATGCATTACACTTTGAAAATGTACCTCCTGTGGAGTGTGGGGGAGCTGGAAATCTACATATAAATGTTTATCTGTTCATCTGCTCTGCTGTGATTTTATAGTTTTCTTTAATGAGAAAATCCACATTTTCTTTAAACCTCCATTTTTCTTTGTCATGGGTTGCTAAATCCTGCAGCCCAATAGAGACCTGACTGCTGCAGCTCTATGCCTCCACATCCAACCAGCAGCAAGTGTGAGCATATATTTCCAACAGGTACATATGCAAGCACACCAATACAATATGTATGTAAATATACACAAAATTTCTTCTGAAGATCATTTCACACAGAAACCTTCAGCAGACAAGGAAACAGGAAACACTGACCAATTCATCTTGTTCCCCACTCTGATAGATCTGGATGAGGGTCCAAAAGTGAGAAATTTATGCTTATGTAAACACATATGTATGAATCATTCAATAACTGATCTTAAACAATGAGTCTGTCTAGTAGCTGGTCCTAGATTTTTTCATATCCAGTTGCTTCACACCATCTCTCAGTCAACCCTCAGATCCTACAGACCATCTGAAAGTTGATCTGGACATGCTGGTCCCTCCAGTAGGCAGGTTCTCCATCTGTCTCACTCAGAGATTACACACATCACTGACTTCAAATTATGGCCATCCAAGTTTGCCATTTCTAAGCCCTTTATTTTATTTGTTGTGCAGTCCAGATTGATATTCCCCAGTGATTACATACTGATTTGAATAACCTCACATTCCCTGGTTGCAAGCCCTGGAATCACCTGGGCACGTGCCACCCACAGACTTATTATGGTTACTGGCATTCTGATGCCCACATGCATGCATGTGCACCCACTAGCACACATGCACACACAGTACACACAGTCGCCTTAAAAGGAAAATAGATAGTAATGGAGTTCAGTAAGAAGGCAGAACTGTCTCTGGTAGCCAGGCACAAGGAATGATCAGAGAAGCATAATGATCATCAGCCTTTTAACATGCAAACGCTCCTTTTTATTCCCTTACCCCTCCATTCTAATTGTAGTGCTTCCCCCAAAACTACTTTGATCCTTCCCTTTACCTGCCCTAAAGATACCATAATAAATCTTGTGCAATCCAAAGATGATATTCCCCTTGTTGCATGAATTCCACATGCTGGGGGGTAACCCTCCTTAGTCTGAAAGGTGATCCAGAGAAGTGTTTCATGATTAATCCTGTTTCCTACCCAGACCATGAGGGTGATGGCCTTTCTGTGACAGTCATGAAAGCAGCAGGGAGCACGGCTGCTCACTTCTGCGATTGGTTTATTACAATTTGTCTGCCTGTGACAGTTCATGAGCAGAGGCAAGCCTTCTATCTCATAATCTAATGATCTCCAGTACACAAAGAGATACTTCTGAATTTATAGGTCTATGTAGGTGCCCACAATGCTTATATAGCAAATGTCTGCTTTTGAGCTGAGTGCCATCCTAAGCACAGGAAAGTAGGCAAAGTTTTCCTGCCTTCTGTGTCTGGAACTTTAGTGTGTAAATCTTACCTAACTGTAAAACAGGTGAAAAATTGCTTATAGAATTCCTGCCCATGCAAATTTGTTTTGAAATATTTAGCAGAATGCATTCTGTTATTGGCATCACAATGTGCACAACTACATGTGGCATTGTATGAAGATCAAAAGCTGCTATTGTGCGTTTCAATAAACTCCTTTGAAAAATGTATCATACAGTTAATACATGTTATTCAACAACTGTCTCTGATGACTTTTCACTCCATTTTTTCCTCTACCATCATGTTCAAAGAGTTACCTTTTGAACCATATTCAACAAAGAGGTTAGATTCTCAATGTCCAGCATACAATTACAGATGAATGCAGCCTGCCCCTTTTTGTATCCATAAGTGGATTTACTTCTGTGATACTACTGAGAAAGCAAATGGCTATTTGAATGAGGTTCATCCATGCTGACCATAGTTAAAGGACAGTAGTTGCACTAAAAAAGCAGTTTAGCCATGATTTTTCCTTTATTTAAATATTTTTCTTTAAAACCCCATTAGAATCCAAGAGATTTGGACACAGAAATAGTCCATTGGTTATTACTTTTCCCTCAGTTTTATACATGTAAAAATATTTCTGGTGACTGAATCTATTTGAATGCATCTCTTTTTATTTCTGAAAGTGAACTGGGATTTAATACAGAAGTTCTGACAGATCTGAGCTGCAGTAGCTTAATTAGAGTTCATGATAAAATCAGGACATGTAGATTAGAGATGCGTATGTTCAGCGTGTCTCTTTCTTTTCTAATTTTTCATGTTTCCCCCCATCATGTATGGGAAATGCTAAAAAGGGTATGTATGCTCATCAAATACCTTCCATGAGATCATATTTGAGAAGGTGGCCATGCAGCTCTGGGACAATAATTTGAATACCTAATATTATGTTCTATATAGCTAGAACAACATCCAATATTCACAACTTTCATTTTCATACAACTATTGCATGTGTGACACACTACTGTCTGTGATATGAAATTAAGGATAAGAACAAGGTATTACACAAGAATTAATTTTAGAACAGTAGAAACCCCAGGCAGATAAAATGTTACCATCAAGAAGAAAAGTGGTAGCAGATTCAAAGTGCAGAATGATCAATACTCAAACAAAGAAATAAAAAGCAAGCTCTATACTGATTACCTTTCCTATAAGAAATGTAAGAAAAAAGGTCCAGAATAACTGAAGGCATGATTTTCTGCATCAGGACTCTCTCTGTGTCTATGATATGTAAAGGAAAATGGCTTACAAAAGCACACTACCAAAGAATAGAGTAATATGTTATACTATTTAGGAATTAATCTATTTTATTTACTGCAAGGAAAATAATAAAAGAAGGGGCAAACAAGAAAATGCGTAATAAAATATTTTCAAGATGATCAGAACACCAATCATGGGATTTTCAGTTCCCCAGAAAATTAAATGAATAACAGCTGTGCTATCTGTGGACGTACAATGCAAGCACTAGATTTTTTTTTTTTTTGTCATTTTCTTGAAGCAACTAGAGGTATAGATTGTTTGAACCTCTTTCCAAGAAATAAACAGCCACTTTATATGACAGCATCATTCAGTGATGAAAATACCATTAGTCTAAAAGCTGAAAATGGAAGTTATGCAGTATGTAGGTTGGGCTTTAAATTAGAGTGTTAAAACAGTGATATACTAAGTAAATTAAACTGGTTGAAAATGCACTTCTCAGTCTGACTAACTTACTAACTCGGAAAGACAGCAACAACTTCTAGTATGTGTTTTGGAAGAAAAGAGGAAAAAAAAATATTTCTAGTAGCTCAGTGTTGTCAGTCCTTCAGCACAGAGGAGAGACTTAACTGCCACAAAGGCACACAGTTCAAGAAACTCTATATCTGAGTTTCTGGCTTGGAGCTCAGCTATTTGTAGCTCAATTCAGTTGTGTAATCATAGGTCTTTAATGTCTCTTCACACATTCCAGAATAACCTGCTTGGCCTTCTGCTGTTGATCATCCAAGATCTGTGTGGTTGTAAGAGAAAAATGAAGCTGTCGCTGTAGTTTCCACAAGACAGAAATAGGATTTCACACTGAYGCTGAAACAAAGGAAATCCAAGTTGTAGTACCTTGTAATATTTTCACCATCACTTCTCTGATAACACAGCTTGAAAAAAACAAATTAATCTTCTGTGATTCATGAATATTATTCATACAGGAAGGCAATATTTTACCTGCCATTAAAAAGTTCTTCAATATTCATGGGGGAAAAGCAGAACATAATAGCTAGGTACTCTGAACACTACTCACACAGATAACATGCTCTGTCCTTAACAGCATATAGGTATATTGTGTTGCACGTTAATTATTCCCAGATTTTTTACTTCAGTCAAGACTTCACTTCAAGGAGAAAGACAGTCATGAAAGAATGCATTTATGATAAAGAATGTCAAGTTAATTAATGAAATAGACTCACTCTTTAAAAACAAAGTACACATTGTAACCCTATTTGCATTATTTTATATATTTAGGTAAATAAATATTCAGAAGTTTATGTGTATACTTAGTGTTAGATAAGTAATAAACTTCAAGAACAAACAAATGCATAGCAGACATTTTTATATTTTATAAATGTCTTTACAACYGAACAAAGCGAGCAATTAAGAAAAGAAACCACTGAATCTGGATTATTATTTGTCATGAAATTGGTAGAAGCAAAATTTCTCAGACTAGTCAAGAATTGTAAGATAATAACTTAAAAAAAGCCTTYGAGTACTACAGTTACAGTTAACAGTTACAGATCAGTTCTACTCACAGCCATCTGAAATCTTAAAAGCTATTTGGAGAATTACGGCTTGATCAACACAAAAAATTTTTGTGGATTTTTTGGTTCATCATTTTAAAGTAATGGTCATCTTATTAATTTGTCAGATCTCAGTGTTAATCAAGCTGCCAGAATGTGATGATGTGCAGTAAACATTTTTYGATAAGATATTTTAGAGATCCCTTGTGAGGAGTCCATATCAGAAGCTAACATTTAATGTGTTGGATCACCTTGAAAGAGAAAAAAGACTGATGAAATGGGCAATATATTAGCACAAGCACAGAGAAGGTACAGTAAATAAGAACTAAAATCTGTTCAGTATGCCATAAGAAATATTACACAAGAAAGTCAACATCTGCTTCACTAAACAAAAGCACATTGGAAATAGACAATATACTGTTCATCTCTGCATTGTGTAATAGCKAAAAACCAAAATACTTTGGGTTACATACTGCTAAATAGCTGAGATACACCTGCTGCTATCTTCCTGGATTTGTCTTATTTTGCTTGACTTTCTATATTGGACCCTGCACAACTCAAACCTACTATCCCACAATTAGCTTCTTTTCCATTTCTTTTCTGTAAGCGTGGCATGGCTACTGGTCTTTCCACACCAACAGAGAGAAGAACTGGAAACCCCGAATATGTCCCTCTGTTCTTCCTAACCCCAGCTGCAATATTTCCTCTTTTCCCTGGCAAAAYATTGGAACAAAACAGAGCACTGGGAAATCAGTGTGAAATCAATTGATTTTAGGAGAGAAATTAATCTGTAATAGCATAGTGTTTCTCATACCAAAATAATTCCCTTTCAGAARATTTTCATGTTTCTGTGTAACAGTCCACAGCAAGAGAGTAACAACCCTCAGGGGAAGATCCAAGCTCCTACTCTTGATAAAAGATCAAATTATCTCTGCAGAAAAAGTGAAAGCAAGCAAGAGAGTGTTAGTTTTCCCATTCTCACACTATCCTGAATCCTTCTAATTCCTTGTCTTACAGCTTTGTAGAATTTTGAAACTGGATGGCACTAGGAAAKCAAAGATTGACCAATATTTGAAAGAATTAAAGGATCTCCATTGTAGTAAGTATCTCACAAATACYGAATTCATAAATTGTGTAGTTGGGAAAATTAAGTGGTGATTGATAAGGACAGATACAGTTACAGACAGACAGATAAGGACTGATAGAAAAGGTAAATACAGAGACATTTTTCAGTATTTAGCTACATGGTTCAAATTATAACAGATTATGCATTTGATTTTATGACTGTCACAGGAAGTAATGATATAACACAATACATCTATTGTGAATGAAATGGAATATGAGAGGTACAGATTTAATTTTATTTCCTAGATTTGTGTATTGTTAAATCAGAGAATATCTAAGGTAATAGAATTGAACAATCAATACTACTTAGATTCAAAGTATAGGTAATACATATATAAAAAGAACAATAGCTTTGTAGGAATTTATGAACTGATCTATGAGGTAATACCTCACATTCAACAAAAAAACATATTAGCAAGTTTTCTTTGGCCTAGTCTCTTCATCCAACAGAATTAAGTTAAAACCCCTAATTTCAGACTCTGATGGTAAATGATGTGGCAATGTTATACCTATTGACTGTTATAAAAGTAAGAATAGTTCCTGGAATTCTGCCAGTTCTAAAATTAATTAGTTTTTAGACAAAATAGTAGGAAAGACTGTAATAACTCATGATGAAARCTCACAACTGAAACCGCAAGACTGAACATCTCTAGATTAAATTGGAAAGAGAAAAAATTAAATTGAATCTTATGGATTAGGAAATTCAATTTCGTTTGGAAAGTGAGTCATGCTTTCTCTGTAACACAAAAATGTATCCCTCTGTATTTTCATGTTGAGGTTGTGGGGTTTTTTAAACCTAAAAATTGCGATTGAAAATTTTTTTCCATGAAGATTTAATATTATGTGATTGTCCTTTTAAGAAGGACATATATATTAGATAATGGGAAAAAAAAAGCAAAACAAAAAAATGTGTATATAAACTTAGAAACAAAATAAGTGTTTGATGCCTGCATGTGTTCTGTTGGAATAAAGCAGTGCCATAACCTGCTGAAGCAATAACTGTTGATTTAACTACTGCTTAACTATTTGAATACTACAGGCATATTTTAGTACAAAGACTAGATATTTCAAATAAATCTTGCCTTTTTTATTTCATAGATCAATATGCAACAACTCACAGCATTCTCTTTGGTTCTTGTAGTGTAACATCTGTGGAAACAACAAATGATCAGTAAACATTGATCAAATAGGAAAATTATGGGGAATAAAACAGTATTTCTAAGGAAAAAAGTCCAATAAAGTATTTGGATATGATCATGATTACATAAAGGGTTGTAGAACTGGTTCATAGAGGCGGATTTTCAAGAGAAATGCCCTGGAGGTCCTAGATTATATTTGACATTTCTTTTTCCGAGTGAGCAACTAGAAATAAGAAAGAAACAGTAATATATATAATATATATAATATATATATAAAATAGATAGATATAGATATAGATATAGATATAGATATAGATATAGATAATATAGATATAGCTATAGAGGATATAGATGATATAGATAGATATAGATATAGATATAGATATAGATATAGATATAGATATAGATATAGATATAGATATAGATATAGATAGATGATAGATGATATAGATATAAATAGATGATATAGATATAGATATAGATATAGATATAGATATAGATATAGATATAGATGATATAGATATAGATAGATATAATGCTGAAATATTTCCCTCAGTAGAATGGATTAAAGCTGGGCAAATAAACTCTTTCACACACTTTTCATAAAGAAGGCAGCACATCTTTTCTGCAAAATGTATGGGTACCTACAGATTTTGATTTAAATCTTGCACTTGTCAATGACCATCTACCCATGTACTCCATGATTTTTTGGACTAAATTGTATAGACTTCTTATGTTTCTACATAGGTATAAAATTAATATCTTTGTAATGCTTTCTTTATGTCCTCTTCTCCCCATGCATGTGTGCATGTGTTAGTGGATGGGATATTATCAGATGAAGTTCATTTACCCATCAGTTTATGCATACACTTAGCTTACTCTACCAYAAATGTCTCAAATTATGAAGAATAAAGCATAATAAAAGTAGTTGTTTTGATTATGGCAGGACTTCAGTCTGACTAGCTCAAATATACTCTTCTAAAAATAACCTCAAACCAAACAACAAAAAAATTCCAAGSATTTGGATCTCTCTTTTTTTAACCACTAAGAGGTTATCAACAATATTCTGCAGTCCTTTTGGAAGCATGTTTTACTTATAATAAAAACAAGTAAACAAAAGTAATAAATCATGACTGGTATTTATTTGAAAGCTTGCTTCTGGCTAGGAACACAGCCAGTACATGGCGAATCCATCAAGGAAAAATCCATCTTTAATTTCAGACACCTACATATTGTATCTAGACTAAGGTAAATGGCTTTCTTCAGGTCAAAGAATAGGAGAGGAAGTAAAAAGAAGAGGGAGTTCATCTTTTTTTTGAAGATTCTTCAAAAAAAGGTTAAATTTTCTTCGGAGGTTGTCTTCCACAGCCTTCAGAGGGATTCTCTATAACTAATTAAATCTAGATGCCTAATTTCTCAGGGATATGAGTGACACAACTGCTCCATTTCCAGGTTATCTGTGTTGTGCCTTCATGCCATATCCAAAATGGACATCTCTATTGTCTTATTTACAGTATCGTGGCACTGAAAAATAGTATAATTAACGAAAAAGGATAAAAGCTCAGAGTTGAAATTCCTTATGGTAAGCTTATAAACACAAATTGTAATTAAGAGCAAATCCCTATCTCTATGTCTGTGATATGAAAGCTTGAATTTCAAATTTGGTGTTTTCCATCTATTCTAGAAGCTAGTCTCTCAAAACTCCTCATCAAATTACACCAAAAGTTTCTTTTAGAAATTGCAGGGTTTTTTTATCACCATCTGAAAACTCACATGAGCTTCAGTTTTGTCTCCATTTTCACTCTGAAGCTCTGGCCACTCTGAAGACTGGCCCTATGGCAATAATTAGTGTATGCACAATAGGAATAGTTTTAATTTCTCTAGAGTTTGTAATGACAATACCAGATTTATCATTGCTTGAATTTATCAYAGGTATAAAGTAGATGCAATTTCACTTTTTCAGTGACATATTCCTTGGAATAACATAGCTGAGATGTATTACAATCATAACTTTAACATAATAATCTTTATAGTGATTGTATATTAAATACTTTGCAACTGAGAAATACAGCATTGTTGTGGCTCCTTGTAAATAGTTTAAAAATAAKACAGTTTAATAAATCTCATTGAAAACCAGCCGTAATTCTCACAGTAGTCTTGTGAATGTTGGAATATTTAGACAGTACCTTAGCTTAGAGCTAATATTTGCTTCAACATATGTATGAGCAGTACAGAAGACAATTTTGTTTCTTCCTACTTGACAGGGTTTTTTAAACATTTGATAACTTTCTCATTTTTCATGCTTGAAAACAAWGGAGAGAAATAAATTCCTAATGATTCTGTATAAGCTTGTCTAGAAAAATAGTTTGCTACACTTTCAGTAAATTAATGGGACTTGATTCCTTCTTTTTGTTCACAGACCTGTATCCCCATAAAGAAAAAGTATGTAAAAGATTAAGGTAAACTATTAGTTTATGCTGAAAGAAACCCCAAAGGAACAGAAGGGAAAAAAAGGTAAAGATAGAGATGGGGTATGGGAAAAAATGGTATTTGTAATTCAAGAGTAAATATTTTTTCAAATTGTAGCATGATAAATTTCARTAAGTTTCAATGTAATGCAACTGTGTAATGTAATGCTTATGGAAACAGTAATTTTGGAATATAAACATACAGAGATAACAACTTTATTTTTTATAGAATGACTTGTCTATGACTCTAAAGTGAAAACCGGAGTATAGAAGGCGGTATCAGAGTCCCTAAACGTCCAGGTGCATGATCATATCAGATGCCTCAGGGCTATAGCTGTCAATTACAGTTTTCAGGCAGATGCAAAGTGAGGAGCTAGAGCCAGTTTTGGTGACAGCAGAATGAACAAGATAGGGACCAAAAAAATCTGAAGGCACAAATCCTGCAACCACTGCATAAGCTTATTTTAAAATCGATGCTTTAGGGAATCTATTACAGATATTAGGAGATGATATACCTACTTTTCTGTACATGAATATTTGGTTTAAATTTCTGCTTATGTAGTGAAAAAGGTAGTTGCAGTAACTACGGATATATAATGTACACCTGCCTCAGTTAATGTGCATGTCTGTTCTGTGCACGTGTGCATGGRTGTGTGTGTGTAAAAAACACATTGGATCTAAGTGTGGTCCAACCAATAAGTCTTGACTAATACTATGAAYTAGAATAGGATTTCTCTTCTGTTTCTACCCTCCCCAGCCTTGAGGCTGTATTATACCCTGTATAATTCACTTTTTAACTTGGATGCAACAAATTGTTAAGAAAACCACATGTATCATATCATCCAAATAATTTTATTTTCGTTAGACTTTTTCTCAGTATATTATACAAATAAGTATGAGTACTGCTAGTGTGATAATATCAGTAAATTTAATCTTACTTTTTTTTTTT
>QVAJ01000014.1:5838402-5848646 GCA_003546035.1 Mixornis gularis | reverse complement strand
TATCCTGCTTATACTGGCATTCAACTCCAGTTCAGATTTCTGTTCCCAATACCTTTAGTGAATCTTTGGGCCTTTCYGTTAACAACTTGCTTCTCAGTGGGTTAGGAAATGCTTGTCTGTCACAGAGGTCTATCAAGCAGTTTGCCAAACCACGGGCATACTGACAGTTACCATTTACTGATGAGAGATGAATACTGATGCCATAGTTGCCATGGAATAAATACTAAACACGAAACAGCATGATCCTCATCACAACAGGCACGTTGAATAGTTCAGTGCTAATGTGATCATATTTCACAGGAAGCCCTTAATTTTCATTGTCAGGTTCCTGTCATAACCTTCCAGATAACATGCCTGTTGTAAACCTTTCTTCTTTCTTTTGTAAACCTGGCCAGTCCTTGGATTTCTGCCATGTCAGGGAGCTGCTAGCCAATGGAACAGATGGATCACACAAGGAACAAGCTCTTTTTTACTGAGATGGATGGTGACTGTATAAGGTGGCAGGGCTAATCAATTTACCTGCATATCCCAGGTTATACACAGCACAGGTAAACATTTAGCAGAATCATATCAATGTTTGTGCAGCAAGGAGTCAAGCATAGCAATCTGTGAAAGGAAGTACACTCTTTATGAAAGATGTAAGAGGAATATAGAACTCTAATAACTTGCATTTAGATCATTTAGGACAGCTAAACTTTCTAATGCCTCCTTTTATTAAAGTCCTCCTTTACTCCTGACATTTACTTTCCCTGGTTTCAAATTCACACCTCTTTTGACACTTCTGATATACTGAATTTGATTTCCCAAACCTCATATTGTCCCTGACAGAGCCGCCATCTTCATCTGATCCCTAGTTTCTGGCTGAACATAATGCTTCTACAACAAAAATTCTACACCTTGACAAGATGGGAAATTTCATAATACCACAGATTTAAGGTCAAAAAGAACCATTAGATCATCTGATCTCACCTCCCACACAACAGAGGTTATTTCATGCCAGTGCAATTTTATTTTTTGCTAGTCTACTGTCATTTTGAGGATATTAGCTTAGTTTTTTAATCATCAACCTTAATTCTACACACCTCCATAATACTTTTTTTATTAAACTTTTCCCTGTGTAAAAACTTCAAAATTACTATTATTTTTCACTAATATTATGAATAAAACAATAMGTGTAGAATTGTGTTCATTTTTCAGTACAGATTTCAACGATTCTGGTAATCTACACTACTCTATGATACCTAAAGGACAAAATTCTAATCAATAGAATCTATCCTTGGGTGTTAGTCATAAGGGACATATTGAGAAATAAATAGAAAGAAATCCACAATTTAAAAGTCAGGAGAAATAAAGCAGCTAATCACTTTTTTTTGCTTTCAGTCCACCCACACARTATCTAAAGACGGCTGAGAAATTCAGCTGTAATATTAAATGCCTGTAAGCTTTTTACATGAATTCAAAAACAACTGTGCACAGCAAGAAAGTGGGKTTTTTTGTATATTTCTATTTTTTTAATCTTACAATGCAATTAGTCAAATATGCACAACAATGAAGTCACTTGAATGCATACTTATGGAGGGAAATGTGATCTTGAAGTCCTTCATAACTTGTTTATGTATTAATTTCATCCCTTTAGAGAAAGAACTCTTATTCTTCTGCAAATTAGTATGTGGTCAGAAATCTTTTCATATTAACATTCTAAGATATAGAATTCAGTTAAAATGATGCTGATGCTTTATGAACTGGTGACCAGTAAAACCCAAATTAGACTTGTTTCCAACTGTCAAAATATAACACATTGAAAACACTAGCCCAGAAAATGTGTATGGATTTTCTAGAATTAAATCAATATGTATGTACACTGTTTGTGCACAAATTGAAGTTCCAAAACAATTTCATATAATAAAGACTATGGGAATAAGTCTTCCATAAACACCGTTATTCTTGAAGCAGGAATGACATCTATCATATCAGGAAAACAGTACAGTAACCTTTTATGACATGGCAGGTTTCAGGAATGCTACACTTAGGTATAGTAGGTATACAAAGGCTGTTTTGCAACTACTTAATTCACAGTTTTCTATCCTGGTCTGGTCAAAAATGGAGAAGACCTGKTTTTTTTTATCCCAATTGCAAAAGTTTTGAAACTCTTAATAGATGAATGGTAAAATTATACTTATGCATAATAATTACTGGACTAGATCATTATTTTCTCATTTATACCCAAGCAGTCATCAAAACCCAAGATCACACATTCCCAAGCAAGTGGTTCATGTCAGTATTTCAGTTTGACTTTAGTCTTCAGGAAGAAGAAGTGTAAGGGAACAAAAGCCCCACTTCTTTGAAACTGCATAGTCAGTTACAAATATGTAACCATGTTTGAGAGATAAGCAAATACATAAACAATTCCAAGGAGATTTCATGTGTTGAACAGGAACACAGACATCTGATACTTTGATGTCTCTCATTACCTTGTGATTAAGGGGATAAAAAAAGATGCATACAAATTGGTTGCCTAATTCAGAAAACAACTTTTTGCAGACAAGACGCATGATCATTTTAAAGATGACTGATGGAAATTCTAAAAGATGAAGACATAGAAAACAATTAGGAAAAAAAAAAGAAAAGCAAGGTGAGACACAACAAAATAGAATATTAGTTCTATTTTTTAAAATATTCACGTAATTTTTGTTTTTCAAAACATTTTAGTAGATAAAAAAAGATATTGGCATCTTTTAAAAATCAATAGAAAACATCTTGTTGTGAGAAAGCTTGATAGACTCAACCAATTTTTTACTAGACAGCTACTCATAAGTGTGCATGGAAGCAACAAGGGAAAAACACTGCCACAAAAGTTTCAGAAAAATACAGCCAYAACAGCTTAGGTCAAGGGTTACTGGGATGTAAGTGAAAAACAAACCACTGAATTGCAAATAGAAGGGTCCTTATCATTACAAAGATTAGTGCATCCATGCCAYTGTGCACCAATCCACTACTTGATTTCCCCAGGGGAATCACTGTTCAGGACACTGGCCAAAGACACTGTTCTCTCAGCACTAAGTTTTATAACCTGGTCTGTCATCCAGGGCAGTCTACCCACCCTGTAATCTGCTCTAGTCTACTTCAGAAATCACTTTGGATGTATTGCCCACTCCCTGCTCTTTATGCTGTTACCAGTATACTACATTAAGGTTATAACCATGGGAAGACTATCACTGTAGCAGTTATAAACAGTGTTAAGATAAGATGTAATGCTGAAATAATAGTCCAGAAGCTRACAGCAGCCATCTGACAAAGATGACAGTGGGAGATGTACTTAAAGGGAGCTGTGTGCTTTTAAGATACCCTGTTAGAGGTTGTGCAGTGAGTCATTTTAACATGAATGATGCCTTGATATGCTGTTGTGCACCACTGCTGCAATTCATTCAGCGACTTCTGTGTCACTTGACAGAAAGAAAAGAGTTTTATCCTTGCATACATGATCCTGCACATCTCCYGCTTTTCCATCAAGGTCTCATACATTTTGATCATAATTGCTAATTGATTCTGTTGTTCAATGCCTTCAAAAATGCATCTGAGTATTACCTTCCACCACTCCACTGTCATTCCCATACTTCGTGTCTTGGRTATGTTAAATTTACACTTTTATCTTCCTAAGTGGACACTGTTRATATTGGCCATTACCATTATTTAACACATTTGTGGATTGTTCTACCAAGGTTCATATGCATGTAATTATTATGTCACAGTCCTTGAACCACACAAGTTCTTGAGCTTGTTATGGGTGCCTTGCCCATGGGTGGCTATGATATAACCACTGCATTCACTGGAAGTTTCACATCCTTGTTGCCTGTTAAATGGCCAGAACTATCTGCCAGTTTCCAACTGGATGGCTTGTTCTTTTCTGCCTAGTTTCCCATTTGGCTTTTTGGCTTCCTGATAAATGATATTCAGTAAAAGAATATATGTAAAGAATCTAGACATAGATTCATTTACATATTGCCTTATTTATTTATCTTTTATTTCCCATCTTTTTCCCTTCCTAGAAGTGATGACTTCAGTCTATTCTGTACAAGGTTGCTCACATTTTCTTCTTCCTTGTGCATTTTCAATGCCTTGTTTGCATTGACCTCACAGGATTTATCTATGCTARGCAATAAAGTGCCTTCAGCCATGCCCTTAAAGCTTGAGGTGAAGCTATTGAATTCGTCTTATTTTTGGCAACAGTACATTATTTATTTGCTGTTTTTCTGCTGATTTTCAATGGTAATAATTAATCATTTTTGTACTTTACAGCATATACTTTTTTTCTCAACTCAATTCCCTTTGGAATATCCTTCAACTTCTGATACTTAGTGAGAATACATGCTGCAGTTGCTCAAAACTCTACAAGAGGAGGAGAGTCTTTGCTACATGTCTCGAATATGAGGACAGGGCTGAGAAGTATGGCCTAGCTTTGGGATCAAAGAGGAGAGAAGGAGGGAAGGAGAGAGGGAAAAGAGAGCAGAGGTGGATGAAACTGACCTTTCACATCCTGTAATTAGAGAGAATGCTATTTTTGCTGATATCACATATAGAAAATGATGCAGTAACAGTGATATGTCAGGACTGACCTCAGAAGTGACAGACTGAGCTATGATAAAGCCACCCTGAAGTTCATTTGGAACAAATATATGGAGGTCAAAGAAKGCAGCTGCAGAAAAAGGTAGCTTATACTAGTTTTTCTCTTTTTTCCTGGAAATCCTTGGAAGGTCTCCTTTGTTTTCCCTCCAGTGGGGAGAGAAGATGGGGAGATCTTATCAATGCTTATAAGTACCAGAAGGCAGGGTGCAAAGGGGATGGTGCTAGGTCATTTTCAGTGGTGACGACAGGAGCAGAGGCAACGGGTGCAAAGTGRAGTATGGGAGGTTCCCTCTGATCATCTGGTGATACATTTTCTTATGGTCAGGATGACCAGGTACATGTTGCCCAAAGACACTGTGGAGAGTCAATTCTTAGAAATAGTCAAAAGCTTTCTGGACATGGTCACCAGCAACTGCCTCTATGTGACCCTACCTGARCAGGGGGTTTGGATGAAATGACCTCTAGAAGTCCCTTCTAACCTCAGCTAWTCTGTGATATTTAGATCCCTGTGACATAATTACTCAATTAGAAATCTAAAGATGTTTACTTCCAAATTCAAACATTTYACAGTATCATCAGCTATTTTGAGCTAATTGCAGTCAGTTTCAAGTGAATAAAAAAAACCCCAAGCCACCCTCAGTATACAGAAGCTTATATAAATCATGTAATAGGTATCCTTAATTTGACATTTCATTAACTGAGTACTTCATCATTTGGCATTATGCTAGACAGCCTTAAGACAGTTTTCTGAAAACTCAGAGTTGTTTTCTTCATCATAAAATGTTCCAGTCAGTAGATTTTATGTTTGCTTAATATTTTTATAATTCAGCATTGCACTCCAAATTACAAATAATATTAAAGCAATCAAAACAAGTGTAGTAAAGGCTGAACTATGCAAGATATTCTTTCTACTGATAGATCACATAATATTCAAATAATGAAAGCAACAAGATTCATAACATGAAGCTGTCAAATACATTTAATAMGTAAGAAAATATTTAGATTGGATTCAACTTTTTACTACTGTACAAAATAAATCTGATTTACAAATGTATCAAGTTTTCAGCCTGACTGGAAATCAGATTTTTCTTTTTTTTTTTTTTAATTAGGGTTCAGTAATAATTGAAATAGTTGTTCTTTGCTATTGATTAGTGCTTTCATCAGAGGTTCTTAAAAACTGATTACTGTTGACTAATACTCTTTTTAGAAAGTTATCTTATTTTACAGATGGAGAAATGATTGTCCACAGTCCTTTTAGTTTTTCTAAGAGTCACACAGAAAATACATGATAATACTAGGAACAAGATTTGAATTGCCTTGGTGAAGGCAATAATTGTATGGTGTAGGAAAATGAAAAAATCCTGTAAAGTGTAATTGGGCCAAAATGTTTCAATACAATTGCTAAACTTGAACTTTCACAAAGTTAATTTTCTCAGTAGAGGATATTTTGTATTCTTATAGACTGTACATGTACATCACAAATCAGAAATTAAATTCTTAAAGTTTAGTTTTTCAGATTTTTGACAAGAAGCTTGACTGACACAAATTACAAAAAAAAAAAAAAGGCAAAATATTTCTGTTACAAATCTTTAGCTAGCTGAAATWGTAAGATTTTTGTTTGCAAAAAATTGAGCTTTTTTATTCTCTAATAATGATYGTGAAATTTTGCATGAAATCAAATAACTTCAATTCTGCAATGTTAGAACTCTGTTTAATAACAGAATCCAAGTATTTATACAGGCACAARACCAAAAAGAGGTAGTGCATTTCTGTTTTGCAAGCATGATTTTAGGTTAAATATTTGGTATTGGGATATCGATGAGTACAAGACTGTTTAAATGTCACATCATATTTTCGGGAAGAAAAACAATGTTGTTACCTCAAGAATGCTAACAACAAAATTCATATCAGATAAAAATCACAGTTGTGATAAAATTATATTTAGAAATATGAATGCAAAAAATATTAGTTCATGATAATTTTAAAGACCCACTTTAGGCAGCATTCAACTGCAGTACATGTCCATTGCAGGACTCTAACTAACAACTATTTTGTTTAGATAGATACCCTCATGTTTTTCATAAAACAATCTCTTTTGTGTCTCTCTTGGTGAGTAAATTGTATAAAAGTAATACAAAAATTATGTTTGTTAATGAATATTTTTCCACGTTTCCATAGAAATCTCAAATAGAAATGTAAACTGATCAATCTTTTATTCCATCCATCCACCCATCCATCCATCCATCCTAAAACCCCGACAGAAAAGGCACAAAATAAGTGGATTCTGGAGGTGAATAAGGAAAGGAGGCTAGCTTTGCTACTCACTTCATCTGATATAACTTTCAAATTATATATGATTTGTGTTTTACAATGAGGCTGGTTATTTCTGTAATAAAATGTTGATGCTATTAAAAACTGGGAAACTGCATTGATCATATTCTTGACTGGTTCATTTCACTATGATCTGTAAATACCCTCACTGCAAGTTAAACACATTTAGCATTAAATTTTCAGTGTTCATAATAAAATATAGATCAATAGTGGTTATTATTTGATACCTATGAAATTATTATCTAAAATATTTATTTCCAGTAAAATATTTATTTTACATTATTTAACATTTTGTCCCTATAWATCTTTATTTTCTTTTTATTAAAATATACAATCTTGATAAATTAAAAGAAGATACCTTGGGAAAACAAACTTCTTAATTTCCATAAGCTACAATAATTATATTCTAACTAGCAAAATCCCTCTAAWTTCTCTGAAATTTTGATATGCAATTATATTATTACACTTATTTCTACTGTCAATTAAGAAGGGGGTTTTACAATAAAATAAKTTAACCCTAGCTCTTAAACTGAAACTCTTCAGATTTTCTAGTGACTTAATTCAGATAGTGCCATTAAAACACCAGAATTCAGGACTTAGTCTTAAATTTTATGTGTTGGAACACACACTTTTATCTTCAACTCTAGTGAAAATGTTTGTTCTTGGAATGAAAAATCAGAAGGATCCATGCCCAGAAGCAGTCAAGAATACCAAGTGGAATAATAGAAATTATATTGAACAGACTTGGAGAATATTTCTGTGCCACTACACGTATTTGTGGTAATCCGTGTTCTGATTACTGAGAGCAGATAGAGTCTCTTTCCCCTCTTTCTATAGCTGAAAAATGCACATATCTGGAAAAAGTGCATAGAAGAGCACATAGAAGTATGGCCAGGGATTTGTGGCAAAAGTTAAATGAGAAAATTGGATGATGGAATAGACAAAAATGGACATCTTTGAAACTGTGAATGGCATGAGGAAGACAGATGTTTACTGTCCCTCTCGAAATACAAATTAATGAAACTAGCAGATGTTAGATACAGAATAAACATAAGGAAGAATCTTTTTATAAAATGGAAACTTTTTATAAAATGCATAACTTCTAGCCACAGCATACTGATGAGTTTAAAAAGCTTGATGGATATTCAAGAGATAATGGATAACTACGAGCAAAGGAAAACCATCAAGAGATACTAGAAAGGTAGAAAACTTCATTGGCAAGTTTCTCACATGCCAACTTGTTGTAGTTGRGAAGATTTCTGAGAAATATCACCAACAGTTTACCTTATCCTAATACTCTGTTTCTATTATGATCTTATTTTTCTGTTGTAATTCAGGTTTGAGGCAGGATTCTAAGGTAAACAAACCTTTGAACCGACCTCTGATGTCTGTTCTTATGCTATGGTGTTTTCTGATCTTACGATCGAACACTGAGCAGTTTGTTCAACAGTCATACTGAAGATGACAACACCTATTACAGGGGACAGAGAAAGGAAGAGACAGAGACCAAAGTTCTCTTGCTTTTCAGTGGTTGTGAGATTTTTTCAAAAATATTTTTAAAACTTCTTGGGAAATAACCTCATGAAGTTTAAATGTAATTTATAACTTGATGAGTCAAATTCCAGTTTTTAATAAATAATGTTTCCAATCACTTCAATTCAAAACCTCAAAACATCTTTACAAAAATACTATGTTTTTTCAAAATCTATCCTTCAAATTAGTAAAAAGAGACAGACAAATTTTCAAGAACATGATCACAGAAGAAAATTTAAAATTAAAAAATGGAAAAGTCTTTATTTTAATTAAAATAGAGAACTAACTAACTAACTAAATAAAACACAAAAAAAAAAAAAAATGAAACCAACCCAAAACTTTCCTTGAAAAGTCCAAATTACAGATTATAGAAAAATGTAGATCCGCCATACAGTGCAAATCAGATTTAATGGTGACAATATTTTCACTATTTTAAAGTACTTTTGTGCTGTGTGTGGGAAAAGTCTGGGTGTAAAATTACATTGTAATAAAGAGAGATTGCAGTCAGTATGGCTGACTTCCTACACACAATCTAAGTGAGACAAAACTTAGATTGCAGCTCGTTAATATATCGCTCTGAATAGGTTCTTCCAATTGTGAGAGACTGAAATGTTAAAAGGTAATGACTCAATCAGTCAGCCGTTTACAAAAGCCCCAGGGGCTTTGATGGGGCCAGGTTTGCACCCCCCCAGCTGAGGGGGAGGAGGAGAGGTTTGTGGTGGCAAACCCTCTGGTCTGCACAAGAACAGCCCAGGTGCAGGGGCATGAGCAGCGCTGCTGGAGGATGACCATGGAAAAACAGAGCCTTGTTTAACAACAAGCTGGGTGTAGGCAGATAAAGGAAGAGGCCCTTAAGAAGCAGATCCTACGAAGTGAGATAGTGCTTTTTATCGTGCCCGTGGTCTCCCTCCTCCTAAGGCTCGGGTGCAAAACTCCTTGCCAGGGGAGGGGCCTGGGCATTTCCACCAGAACCTGAACCTATCTTAACCCATTGAACTTCCTCTACCATTGATGCACCAGGACTGGGCCTGTTACTTTGACTCATGGGCTTCTACATTGCGACAATCAAGTCTTGTCTCTGGATGTGTGGGTGGTGAGACCTTTTCCCTCTGCTATCTACTCTTATCCTTTCTTTTTCTTCCTTTTTCTTCCTTTCACTTATAGATTTTCTTATGTGATATTTTTACACTTTTATAATGTTATATTTCTACGGATGAAACCAAAATGGCTACATTCCTCCTTTCTATTGCAACTAATTTTTTCTAAAATAAACTTGCCATATATGCACACATATGTATATACACTGATCATTCAGGATTATTTTCTACTAATCCTCCCCAAAGGAGCTATTAATAAGAAAGAACCCTCTTCAGGAGCAGGTTGTAACACAGTCAGATATTGTCACTGGCTGTCCTCAAACTTTAACCTGCCACAATTTTATTAACAAAGAGTATGACTCCACGATCTGTTAGTGTGAGACCTTCACAGGTGCTGGCTGTTGCTGGCAGTGGGTAACAGGTATGGGTAAAAGTGTGGAGACTTCAGAGGGGGTTTCACTTGTGGTGTGTGGCCAGGAACAAGCCCATTGAACAAACCTTCAATCCAGCAGGACGGCTCAGTGAAGAGTCCCCATAGTGGGATGCTGATAGACTGATAGGGCACAAATGTCTTGGTTTTCCTGGGGTGCTGATAGCTTAATCCGACATAAAGGGTTGGAGGAAATACCCCCTTTTCATGTGAAACTGTGAAATATGGGG
>QVAJ01000014.1:5821730-5838262 GCA_003546035.1 Mixornis gularis | reverse complement strand
TTTTTTTTGTGGGATGAGTTGTTTTAGTTTTATTGAGTTTTTAAAATTAATTTGTAAGTCAGGATTGATGCTCCAGTTTAAATGAAAGTTGAATAAATAATATTGTTATAAATGCATATTATGAAGTTGGCTTTTTTGCAAATATTGGAATGAAAACTATATGTATAATTGTACYGTATTGTGTTTTGTTAATAGAGTTTAGAAAGGTGATGAATGTATTTTCTGATTGTGACATAGTGTGAAGAGTGGAAAGACTGGGTTTTTTCTTTGTGACATCTGAAACTGACCAGGCCAAGAATTATGGGGGAGGGGTCGTTACCTTGTGGCCCTGCATGAAGGCTGCTAGATTTCTGGGTTTTTTATCAAAATAAAACCAACCAAAAAACCTCAAGAAGAAAATTTATAAGACCCACGTTACCAGACAGAGTGGAGCCACCCACAAATAAATCTACCAAATAAGATGATTGAAAGAACACAGCAATCCTTAAATATCAAAGTCTAAAAGAGTGAAAGGCGTGCTGTTGGCTAACTTTATGCCAGGCACCCTCAGCCGAAAAACTTGTGCTTGTTCTGTCTCTTAACTGCCTATTTTTATTTTTTTTATTAAACTTAGAAATTTTTAAAAGAGAGTAGAACTCGTTTTTCATATGAAGCAAATAATTTATACCATCAGGGTATAGTTTATCCTACCTGTCTTAGACACCTGTTTAAGAATGAGATTTTTTTAATTTTAGATGTAATTGCTTGTCTCCACTGGTTGACGAGGAAATCTGATGACTAGTCATTATGGGTGGAATTAATGTCATTTAACTTTATGTATTTATACTGTATATGTCTCCATATATGTTCCCTCATATATGAGGGAATGTCTGGACACTCTTTCACAGCAACTGAAGTGATATAAATATTTTCAGGGAAAGCTTATGTGAGAATTTAATCATCTGTACTAGTTTTGGCTGGGATAGAGTTCGTTTTCTTTATAGAGGCTAAAGAGGAGTAATGTTTTGGGTTTGAAAACAGCATTGATTACAAAGAGACATTTCATGACAGCTGAACAGTGCTTACGCTGAGTAAAGGCCTTTTCTGCTCCTCACACCACCCCATCAGTGAGGAGTCCRGGGGYGCACAAGATGTTGGGAGCATATCTGGGTGGGACAGCTGACCCCAAGTGACCAAAGGGATATCCTACACCGTGTGCCATCAAGGTTAATGCACAAAGCTGGGGGAATAAGAAGGAAAGCGGCGTTCAGAGTGATGTCRTTTGTCTTCCTAAGTAACCATTACTTTTTCTGGAGATGGCCAAACATCTGCTTGCTGATGGGAAGTGCTGAATGAATTCCTTATTTTGCTTTTCTGTGCACACAGCTTTGCTTTCCCTACTAACCTGTCTTTATCTCAACCTACAAGTTTTCTCACTTTCACTCTTCTGGCTCTTTCCACCATCCTGCTGTGGAGGAGTAAGCGGCTGTGTGGATCTTAGCTGCCTACCAAGGTTAATCCACAAGATAATCTATTTTAAAAAGAGATGAATTTCACTTCACTTACTATAAACAGATTCTAGATAATCAGCTCAATTGTAGATAACTTCATGGATTAATTTTTCTAAAATCCTCCCTTCTGTAAGAACTGAATGAAATTCCACCCACATTTCTAGAGAGGTAAACTTAGTATTTACTAAAACATTTTCAAGTGGATTAAATGTAACTACACTTGTGACTACAAAAAAAAAGTCATAGATATTATGATTTTAAAAAAAAGTCTTGTTTGTGTGCATTCTGATTTCACCAAACTTATCTGCTTCCTCTAATGGACTTGTTACAGAATTCAAAACTTCTCATCCAGTGACACCCACTTCCTCTACTTCAGAGATTTAATATCTAATGCCTTCTGATACCTTTGAAATCCATGCAATACTCCAGTAGTCCAAATTAATTTTATTCATCATCAATTTTTGTACTGGAAATCGGCACTGGTCACTGTATTTTGCCACTCCATTTAGTGTATTCTCCTTGTACCTTTTCTTTGAAAGAAAGAGGTCCCACATTTTTTGACACATTGTTATCAATATTTCAGATATTTTTATTGAGAAAAGAGTGGATTTGGGGAGGAAAAGGTTAAATGTGGAAGAATGGYGAGGAGAGAGTAGATTCACTCAAGTGAATCACTCACTTGCAGCTGGGAATAACAAGGCCTGGAAAATACCAGCAAAGGAAACCATATATTGTGTCTGCTGCTGTTTATCCTTGGTCTGTTTTGAGAGGTAGAATTTCTGAGAGGTAGAATATCTGTGAGATAACAGGTGTTTACAGAGACTTGGAGGCCCTCTCCCAGGCTGCTTGARCTCCCTGGTGGGAGAGGCATCAAAGCAGAGATCATAAAAAGCACAAGGCAGATCACAGCATGACGGCGAGCTATGCGTGCACAAGCCTTTTATAAATGGGTGCCAACAGCAGCCCTGACACTCGCTGGGATTGAACTGAGCCTGACAAGGCCTGTGTCCTCATTTTGTGTGTCTCAGTCTCCCAGTGCTGTTTCAGGATCCTCCAGCCAGCCAGGCAATTAAATAAATTTACTCTTTGCGTTTCAGCTGTGGGTTTTTGTCACCATCTAGTCACCTGCGTTTGTTGATTCACACAAGGATTTCAAAACACCCAAAAAATCAGCACTCTGTATAGGCCCATGGAGTATGAAATTAATCTGTTCTAAATCTAAGATAGATATTTATGAATTCTTTACAATTTAGTTCATTAGAGGAACACTCGTTGCATTTAAAACTGGTTTGTAAAGAAGTAGGACTTCTGGATTCACCACAGAGCTAAAATAAAAGCCCACCTTTTTTGATTCCCATTTTTAACACAATAGGAAAAATACTTTGTGTGCACCTGCACCCACACTGAACTGCAAAAAGATTCTAGGAGAGCAGATTGGTAACCTAAATTACCATCCCCTTATTTTAAAAATAAAATAAATTTAGGGAATAAATTTACCTCACATATTTAATCTCATATTTTTTGTTTTAATCATCCTGAGAGACTTCTGAAATTTCTTAAACTGGGATACAATCACTCAGTATTTTCARTGGAAAGTGATTTTTCATATCATATGTTAATCACAAAGCAAGTGCTTTAAGTGAAGCTATAGCTAATCTAAAGAAACTGTCCTCTTAAAAARAATTGTCTTTTAACCCATTATGTCTTTTTAAAATACATCAAGAAAACTACAACAAATCTGTAGGAAAAAAAATCACTATATTTATTTGTCATACTGTGGTACAGGCATCATATCTCAGAAACAGGACACAATTTACAGTATGGGGAAAAAACATCCTTGTTGTTTAGACAATAACTGTCTACTAATAACATCAGATTGAAGTCCTYTAATATTATGGCTTCAAGGCAAAATATGCATTTAGATTTGGGAAATTCTCTACCTAGAGTGGAAGAAAAACAAAATCCAGGAGAAAAGCAGAACAGTGCATATTAATTATTACTGTAAAGCTACATGAAGCAGAGGGTACCTGCCCTTTCCCACCTGATTACCACAAAGTCTTCAACAAATTGTAGAGATGAACAAAGACAGGCTTGAGGGTGACTGAACTCCTCTGAGTTTTGAGGAGACAAAAGAGAATTGAAGGTTCCCAGTGGGAGAAAAATGGAAGATAAAGGGTACAGAGATCCTAYTGAGAAGACTAAGCAAGTCTTACTAGATAAATAGAGAAAGATCAGTAAGATAGGGTCAATGTCAGAGCTGACACTGAAGAAAAAGCAAGATGACAGTAAAATAAGAAGAGAAGATATACAAATATGTTTGTACGACATGTGGAAGAAAAAGGGTATGTTAGGGGTTCCTCCAAGAGGTATATTTATTCAACATATGAGGTTCTTATTCATTATATTGGATRTTACCACTTATGGAGAAAATCAGAAGCAGTAAGGCTGAACACTGACAACAAAAGGGTTTTTTGCTTGAAGCATAAATCATTAACCRCAGTAGACAGCAAAACAAAACAAACTATGATTTAGAGAAGTGAAATGTTCTCAAAATTTTGGAAAAAGATCTTTTGTAATCAGTTTAAAAAATTATAGAGAGATGAACAGATTTGGCAGAGAGCATTGTGTTCATTGCTTCTTTTTTGTTCTGTGTATTTATCATCAAAACTGCTAGATATCCCAATTCTAGGAAATGATTCAGCTTTCAGATGAAGATAAATTATTGTATATGCAGCAGAGAAACAGAATGAATTAAAATGCAAATAAAGGTTCCATGATGAAATATGCTAAGTTGACTTCTAAATAATTTGCTTACTATTCAGTCTTTATTCTTTGTAAGACTGGTTTATTATTTTCTGTTCTCAAAACCTGAAGGCATAGCAATGTTCAGGCATTCTGCAAGAACTAAACAAACTACTGTTAATCTTCTGCTTCAGTGATAATGTCAAATTATTACAATTTAACTGTCTTATCTTAAGAATCTTCTCAACAGAGAGAAGTTAACATTAGGGGTTTTTTTTGTGGTTTTGGGTGGGGGTTTTTTGTTTGTTTGGTTTGTTTGGTTTGTTTGGTTTGTTTGTTGTTTGTTTGTTTTTTTCCATAGCTTTGAAATTTGGGATTCACCATTTTTCAAATAAAATTAAGAAGAAAATACAAATTATATTTTCCAGAAATTTCTTGAGCTTCAGGTATCATCCTTCCTATCCCTGTTAGGGGCAGAATCTTCATCAGTCACCTGGATAAAGGGATGTAATGCACCAGCTGCAATTTTGTGGGCAACATCAAGGCGAGATGATGGTGGGTTGGGTACCAGCTTGTCATTCATGCAGACCTCAACAAAGTGTAAGAATACACCAACAGACACCTCATTAAATTCTGCAGCAGAAAGAATGCMAAGTCCTTCCTGAGTCAAAATAACTCCGTGTCTCAGCATTGGCTCAGAACTGATTGGACTGAGAGCTTTTTTTAATAGAAAAGAGCCTGGGAGTCCTCATGTAGAATAAGTTGACCATGAGCCAGCAGTGTACTCTGACAGCAAAAGGACTAACTGGGCTGTTACAGCAAGAGTATAACCAACAAGTCAAGGAAATTATCATTCTGCTGTCTTTGACCCTTGTGAGATTGCCCGGAATGGTGCATCCAGTTTTGGACTGCTAGGTAGAGAGAAAATGTCAGTGAAAGGGAGGGACTCCAGCCAATGGATACCAAGGTGCTCAGGGATCTGAAGCATAAAATGTGTGAAGAGAGGCTGACAGGACAGGATTTTTCCAGACTGAGGAAGAGAAAGCTGGGACAGAGAGCTCACATTATYCTACATCAACTTAAACAGGTGCTGTACACCTGATGGAGTCAGAGACTTGTCATACACACACAGCAAAGGCACTGTGGCTGCAAAAAAGGAAAATTCCTACTGAATACAGTCATTCTTCCCAGTGAGAGGTTAAGCACTGGGACATCTTATTTCAAAAGCTTGCAGAATTTTTGTCTTTGAAGATGTTCAAAACTCACCTAGATAAGGCCTGAGCTAATATTGAAGTTGCTTCTACTTTGAGCAGGATGTGTGGCTATGTGACCTTTGGAGGTCTCTTTCAACCTCCTTTCTTTTATGATTTTATGATTCTTTCTATTTTTAGTCTACTTCATCACTTTTTCATTAAAGTAACCATTTTGAAAGTCTTATCTGTAGGCTCTTTATGGGTATGTATGTATGTGTGTAAACCTATGATTGTATATATATATACACACATGTACATTATTTGCAGAGACATAATGAGCAGCCATTTAGAGACTTGGACAAGCTATAGTTCCAAACTACATTAATCTTTCCTCACACACTAAGGTATAAATTAGCTGTTTAACATTTAAAACCAGCATATATACTTTTAACATATAAGTATGTGAAAAGAAGCAAAGGAAAGTATATCAATTTTAGGATAATGAACTTCTTCCTAAGATATTTAMATGGTTCTTTAGGACTCGGTTCTGATGTCACAGCTACATGAAAACAGAGCTGTAAAGTCAGGAAAATATAAAGAGGGTGTGAGATTCTGATTGCCACTTGAAAATGAGGATGTGTGGTATTATTATTTCAGTATCTTTAACTCTGATCATTGCTTCTCATACTTTTCTTATCAGTTTGCACAGTTGCTTTCCAAAAAATATTATATATATATATATATATATATATAAACCTGGATGCTCCAAAATAATCCAAGATTTTTGAGACAAAATGTGAACCAGGAACCAGTCACTTGCCTTGAGGGACTTACCTAATTTTGGCTTTATCTAATTTTTAATATTAATTTAGATGTAGTTTAGTTCCATATAGAATGATAAAGTGAGAGAGTACAGTTTATGCAACGATTTAAAATCTTCMCTTTTTGAGTTCTTTTTATTAGGCCTTTAATTAGGCTTCTTTTATTAGGTCCAAAACTACTTTTTTAAGTTTCAAAGGCTTGTATATTTAATTGCTGTCATTCAAAGTTGAACCTGTKTTAAGTATTTATGTATTCTATTTATATTATATATCCAGCATTTCTTGATTATCTTGCTTGTCATGACTGCTAAAATTTATTAAGTTATGTTTAATAAGAAAATAAACCAAAATRTATATGTATGAGTGATTATGGAATMAGATAATTTTCAGAGGCATTTAAAATTCTCGTCAACCATAAAGTAATATAATTTAATGATTATATGATTTCAGAGTGTTTCTGAGTATGATGAAGTGTGCATAATTTCAAAAGGTTACAAAAAAAAACTCACTGTTATCCAGCAATTAAAGAGAAAGCTATTTATTTTTTTTAGAACTCTTGAAAAAGTATCAGAAATCATTGTCTGTTTCTTCGTTTTACCATAGAACTGAAGAAAACGTATTAATTTGAACTTTTTAATGTAAAAAAAAAAAAAAAGTGTCTGTAATGACAACGTGTATGCCGAATCTTTGGTGCAAGTCTTGGATGCAATTCCRAATGGTAAAATTGCTAATAACCCCTGAGAACAGCAGCTTGTGCCAGAAATTAAGGAAGAACCTGAGCTATAGAACTGCTGATGCCATTCTAAAATAACAGTGTATCTAGCTGTAAGAGTAATTCTAACTGACCTCAGCTGCTTTGTGCCAGAGTTGCTAGGGCAACTTGTTCCTTGTTAAATCTTTCTGACTTTCCTTGAAAAAAATAATTATTCTTTAACTATTTTAGTGATTCAGCTTTTTMTAAGATCATATATGTTAAGTTTTTTTTCAAATTCCACTAACTCTGTTAGAAAGTGAGAGATATTTTCTCATCATGGGTCATAAAAGCAGTCAGTTTTTTTGACATTTTCACCTTAAAAGGAAGCAAACATGAGGAAAATGTTCTTTTTGCCTCGGATAGCTGGCTGCACATCAGTTTGACAGTGTTCTACAGCTGTTTCAAAAATATGTGTAGATGGGTACTAATGTACATATTTCTGCAAGTCACAGAGACTATAACAGAAATCTAGACAAAAATTAGCAAATATTTTTCATGCTATTTACCTTCAGTGAACACAAAGAAGTGCCTTATACCGAAAAAGATGATTCTAAAAAAAAAGTCAGCTTTGCTTTTTTGCCTTTGATAAAATAAGGTGACCCTAGTATTTACTGAGTTTTCTATAGTTACTTAAAAGATTAATCATGAACTATATGTCCTCTAAAGGAAATACTGAATTTCAACATGAAGTAGCATAAGTACATTYACAGCAGGGTAAATTTTGCCATATTTAACATTGTATTTATGCTTCCAAAGTGATATATAAGCTCTTTAAAAACAAGTTTGTGTGACTAATGTTCCCTGAACATTTGAGCTTACAAAATGCACGTATCAAAATTTATCTATCAAAAGTGTTTGGGTAGTTTTAAACACACCTACACAAAGACCTTGCTAAAATGTACCCCGTGACTCCTTAGTGTTCCTGAAGATAACAACAGGTCCAAACGTGGAATTAGAGACGTGTGTTAATACATTTGAAGGCAAGCACAGAGTTTCATACACTAGCATGTACGTTACAGGAGACGGCATAACGGTGTTTTCAGCTGTCATTTTCCATTTCAAGAATAACAATATATGCAGGGACATAGATTCTAATATAATGCAGATTACTAAAAATCCACAGATTTCAATGTTAGTTTGTGAAAGAATTCTTAGAAAATTCACCTCACATCTGCATCTGAGCATAGGCAAAACAGATGATTGCCTAGGGCAGTGGATGGATGGAAGCAGCAGAAGCACCATGCAGCTGTTTAGATCTTTGCTTATTCCAGTGCCCTGGAAACCCTGTTCAACTACTGCCTTTGCATTTAGAAAAGGGAATGAATATATCGATTTTATTAGAGATAAATTTCCCCCATTTATTTTCATAGAGATCCATCCCAGCTCATTCTTTTCTGAATAGGAAACTTAGCCTCCATTTCTGATTATTGGGGCAGCAAAATTGTGTTCTGTCTGTAACACTGGGAAACTATTGACAGTTTGTGAGTACTCTGTCCTTTTTCTATGAYGCCAAAGCTGCCCCAAAAAACCCATTTGGTGTAACATATTTCCTACATTTCTGCTAAGAAAGTTTATTCTGTTCTTCTACTTAAAAGAATTCGTTGCGAGAGTTAATTCCCCCAAAGGACTGACTCTTTCATATCCCAGCTATTARCACCTTGTCACTAATTTCTGGAATTATATTATTATGCTACCACAACACTTATTTCAATTATCAACTCATTTCCAATTTCATAACACTCTCKTTCACAACAATTTCATAACATTCTCTTTCTTTTTTCTTTTTTTTCCCAGAATCTTTCAGTTATCAGAGGACTCTGTTTTCCTACTTCCTTTCTGTTATTTCTTAGAACTGAACCTTCTTTAAGTCATGGCATTGCAAACTGTATGATTTGATTTACATAGGCCCGAACCAAATATGCATTTAAACACACGGATAATTTTAGGCACTGGTACAGTCCCACAAACATAAGAGATCATTCACAATGGTAGATCATTGCTACAATAGCAGTTGCACCTTGTTGAGCAAGATTGTTGAAAAAAATAYAGTGAAGAGTTAAGCCACTCTGAGAAATTTATAAAAATGCTCAAGTTATTTAATGTCTCAAAGCCAGATCTGTGAAATATTTTGATTCAGACCRCATGCCCTGGAGGCTGATGCTCAGTAAGTGTCAGACTTTATTTTGTCAAGGTAATTATCCACTTGTTTTACAACACTGCCTGAGCATGATTATTGTTACCTATGGACTATTTTGTCTTGCAATGACTAAATGGTGTTGTAGCAAAAATTGCCAAAGGTTCTAAAAGAAGCATCTTCTAAGGCAACGTGAGGGGGAAAAAATTACAATTTTTTTCTTTTTAATCACATTTCTAGGACTTGTTATTTCAAGTTCGTCCTTGCATTCAAAGGTCAGTGGCTCTGCTTTCCTTGAGTTATTCAAGGATTTCACAATGCCCTAGATACATATGGTGCTTGTGTTATCTGGTCACATGAAAAATATCAGAAGTTAACCAAGCCCAGGTAATTTCTTATGCAGATGAATTATTATTTCTTGTTCACACTCAATTAGAGACAAAGGAGTTAACAACAAAAAGTTTTGTGAAAAGATTCAAAGTTAAAACAAATAATCTCAAAAAATACAAAGGGAAATGCATAGAAGTACGTTGACATGAGTATCGATCACATGATGCGATGTTGATCACAGCTACTGAGCACCAAATAAAACAGAAACAAAGCCTTTGTCCCTCCAAATGTACATGAGTTTACATCTCTTAGAAGATATTTGATTTTCTCAGGTTTTATACTCATATGTATAGAATTTAGTAGACTTTTTGCTAAGCTGTTTAAGAAAAAGCATAGAATGGGGCTGGAGATAAGGGCCATGACTGGCCCAGACATTAGCAAAAGCCAGGTTAGCCCACATTACATGTGCCTCAGGATTCCCCAGTCTAGTGCAACCATTTAACATTGAGTTTACACCAGTGCCTCCAGTTTCAATGGGAGCCACACAAGAAGGAACGAAGCTGAAGATCTTCACCTAGTACACAGTGTTCATGCAGACTTGGTGATGGATACACCCTGCAGCAGAGCTTCTCCCCACCTTCAATACATGCAGTTGGAGTACAGGGTTTCCTCTCTGCTCTACAACAAGGTAAAATAAGCAGCAAAGTGGCTACCTGAATGGATACAAATTAGGGTACTTAAGTGATAATTTTCCAAGTCCCAGATTGAGAATGCATTAGTGTATTCTAATACAGGGAAAAATTTGGAATAATAATAATATAGTATAATATAGGGAAATACTGTTGGAAGAAACAGTGTGAAATAGAATTCAAAACAAGAAACAAATTGAAAAACTACTGGTTTTTAATACAATGGAATTAACTACCAATCCCACCCATGTGGAAATGGCCTAAATGGTTGAAGAAATTAYTGTAAAAATCCACAGCAGAGAACAATTTGTTGCTTTACTCAGTATGCAGCTACTGGTAGCTGAGATACAGAGCAAGAGATCGTAACTGCAGGCGAGTATGGATAAATTTCAGATGACAGCAGGGGTCTTAACATGTGGAAAGATATTCCCACTACGTTTASGAGTTTCCATAAGGCAGAAATGTACAGGTGCTGCAGCATTAGAGCAAGGGCATACCCTGACAATGGAAATCTTGAGACTGTAAATAACCCACCAATAAATGGAGAACTGAAGACCTATGAGSTGGGCAAGAAAAATTCGAGGATAACAAAAAGAATGAAGAACAATAATCTGATGTACCATATACATATGTATGAAATATAAAGAAAATTTGAATTTAACATGGACTTGGAGACCGGTGAATGTGGAGCCAGGCATGGAGTCAGTACACAAGCAAGTAAAATAAAACTATGCAGATCCTAGAATGAAAACAAAGAAACCATCAATATCATATGCCTCCTGGTGAAGAGCTCGGGATATAGGTGACTCACTGTAGTCACTCCTGCGACTCAAGCCAAGGGCAGCAAAAGGATCAGCATAATATCAGAAAAAGGACTGGATATTAATATTTGTATTTTTTTTCTTATTTAACTTTCCTGCAATAAGTAGATATGGACTACTAATAAATCTTTGTTTAGCATGTTAATATTTCAGTTGCACTAAGAAACTCTTGGGTTTTTTTTTTTAATATTAACTGCGTTTGCATTTTGCCTATAGCAAGATTTGGAGTATAACATGAAAGAAGATTTGTTCCCTAATCTCTAAGAGCTCACTTTTTACTGCTTCAACTAAAAATTTTGTAAACACTATGCTGAATTAATGCATAAGTTTTTTCAGAAAAAAAAATCAAAAGTTTGCAAAGAACTTCTTGGGATTAGAGTCTGAGYTGAGCATAATCTGCTCAGTTTCCTTTTCAGTAGAAGTGAGCCTCCAACTAGATGTCTTGGTACCTCATTTTTCAATGTGTGCCTCATTTTTCTGATAACAGAAACTGAAGATTGTATCTAGGACACCTGCTGATGTCAGTGTTCTTAATAGAGGAAAGTTAATATTTATTAGAGTGGCATTTGATATGAATTTAATATAAAGTATCAAAAATACAGAGAAAGAACAAACTAAAATAACAGATTCATTTGAGGTACAGTTTTACAAGTTCTCTTGGTTGTAATACCTTCTGTGCAGAAAGAAGGAGATAAGAGAATCAAGGACTGCCAAGTCAAAAAATGAAATATTATAATGAATGTTGATGCTTCATTGTGGAGCAATGAACCATCTATCACTCATCCCGGCATTGAAGCATGACTATGCTTGATAGTTTCATTCTCTGTACATTGTTTAACACCAGTCCAGGCAAATTTGTTACTGTCAGACAGGCAGTCCTATCAAACATTTGGAATAGTCTGGACCTTCTTGTAGAAGCAAAACTATATAAAAGGTCTAATTAAAAGTCTTTAAATAAGAATTGCTAGTTAAAACTTTTTTTCAAGGAAAAAATAGAGAAAGAAAAAGTATTWATAAGGAAAACACATTCTAGGTTTGTTTACAAATATGGCAAAGACAGGAATAGATTTACTCTTGTGGCTAGGTTCTAAATAAGTTGATCTGTTAGATTTCTTGGTTAATTATACTTCTTCTGTGAAATCTCTCCAGGGAGGAAGCCTGGATTGTGAAATCATGTAAATCCAATCAATTATCCTGAGGGGTGCTCATATGCTATATTTCACTCATTACTCCTATTAAGCCTGTATTTATTCCCAAGGTAAGGCAAGGTATCTCTTAAGAAAAGATCTTTTATCACTTGATCTAGAAAGAACCAAGAGACTTGATAAATYCATTTTATCTACTGCTTCCTAAGATTTCACTTTTTAACATCTGTTTTTAGCTTTTTTTTATTCCCTCTAAATGCATCTTGATAGAATTGTTCAAATCAGACTTCATAGAAATTATATTTCCTTGAATATTATATCATATTGTAAATCTCCAGGTTGGCCTTGAGTACTTTGTTTTTGGAAGATTTAATCTTATTTTTTGATCCATCATTTTTTTTTTCCTCTCAAGGCAAACTTCAAAAAACAAGTGCCATGTAGAATTCTGTTAATTATTTCATTTCTTCTCAGTGTGTTGAAAAGCTGAAAGTTCTAATTTTTTAAATTCAGACTGGTGGTCCTGGCTCTTGAACTGGATGTGGTTCAGAAATAATTCAAACCCAAGTCCCATAGAATGACTGTCTAATGTGACTAGGACTGTGATTTACTGACACAGGCACATTTAGGGAAATCTAATAGAGGGAATTGACCTGCAGGGCCTAGAAAAGCCAGTGTTATTGAGTCACTATCAGATTTAGTTGCACATTCAATGTAACTCTCCATAAATTAAATTGCTGAAGCTTGTGGGATATACATTATCTATCTATCTATCTATCTATCTATCTATCTATCTATCTATCTATCTATCTATCTATCTATTCATCTCCTCACCCACCTATCTAAATAGAAATGGATTTAGAACCACTCCCTCTGCAGTGGGATTAGCCGCATTAATTGTGGGCATCTCTCTTGATAATAGCTAGCCCTAGTAGATAGTTGGAGCAGCTTCCAAGCCAAAAAGGAAGAGGAAAATTATACAGTATGGATGGTCAGGGGTTTAGTCATCATATTCATTCATCACCCCTTTTTTTGTACAACAGTAAAGCTTTATCTATCACACATCATCCAGGCACACATTTCACCCTCTCTTCAGGTAATGCTGTTCTGTAGAACTTGTCCTTTGGGGCTCAGTAATCAAAAGATTTATAGCATGTCTTATGGATAGGCCTTAATTACCCTTAATCACCCCTTTTTTCCTCTAAAAGGACGAGATCAGGTTAGCTATAATTTTACACATGAATTTCTTAAAAAAGAAACACCATAAGGCTGCAAGATAAAGTCACTTTCCAGTCGTCCCCTTTAGTTAGGTTTCAAGCTTCCAGAACAATACTTGCATTGAAAAACACATGGATTCTCACTTGGCCTCTTCCTGGAGTGCTGTGGTCATGAATTTCAATGCTAAAATTATTCCTAATTATTCTTACCTTTGTATTACATTTTACACRCAAAGAAAGACACCCTTCTTTTCAGAAAGGTCAGTTTCACTATAATGAAAAACACCAAAGGATAGTATAGGGACATATGATCCTATATTTTCAGAAAAAAGGGATAAGAATTTATCWTTTGGTGTTCTGTATTACTGTGGCTTTATTTTTATCTCTTCATTTATGCCTGTAGAAGTAGCAGAAAAAAAAAGGACTGAACCAAAAATGTTCAAAGGAGCATAAAATGAAGAAGCCACTCTCCTATCCAGAACATATAGAATACATGTGTTTCACCTGTCATGAAACAAAAAAAGACAAAACTTACGTGTTTAACCCATAGCTACACAAACATTATTTATGGAATAGCAACATATATTCTTGTAAATGCAGCATTCCAGAATATACTACAGAGGGGTAACCAGTTGCGGTGGTCTGGTGTGTCTCGGGACCCCTGTCCCGCATTGCCTGGCCAGCCCTGACACGGCCGCAGTGAAGGTACGGTTCTGTATCCTGAGACACTTTCCCGATCCTGTGGGTCCTTGCCTCAGTGGCAACGTGAGCAATGGCGAGGAATAAAGGAAGCACTCTTATGGGGAACTTCTGCTGGAGTTTATTGAGGCCCACGTGGGACCATGTGTCCACCAGAGAGTCTGCCYACGAGAGCGCAGATCTCCCTCGTGTAACACCTYAAGKRTGGGGGTGGAGAAAGGGRGAAGGGYACAGTGGGGAACCAGTCAGGGGTGTGGARGGGGTRACCCTGTACATAAATGACAATCAATAGAACAAATCAATAATGCAAGGGWGGGAACTCCTTGRATCCTGGCCAATCATTCCAAGCTCTCCCTGGAACTTTCCAAACACAGGGAGAGGCCCTGAAGTGACTGACAGGACTGGGGGGTTCCTTAACTGATGATTGACACATAACTATAACTAGGGGGAAACCATGAAGGGCTAAACATGGGGTACATGGAACAAACCATTACAGCTTATAAAAACAGTATAAAAGAAAGGAATAAATACATACAGAAAACTGATAAAACCAAAAAACACACCACTACAACCAGTGCTGCTTAATCCAAGATAATATAGTTACAAATTGAAATGGCAGAAGTTGATGTAACAAACCTCTAAGAATCAAAACCAGCAACTGAGATTTTTATGGTGTAGTATGCTGTGCTGGAAAAGTTGGCCAAATGTTTATTTTAAAACTGACCTTTTCTGTTTTATTACAGTTTGGACAAATGCACAAATGACTAGATTCCTTAGATAGTTTAAAACAGAGTACSTCTTATAAGGCTCAGAATCACATCTTTGTGGGATTTTAATATTTCATTTGGAACCAAGAAAAATTTAAGTGTTTCAGCAAAGTTTCACCTGCTTTTCAATTGCTCAGTCTCATAAATGAAAAAAAAAATAAAAATTTCAATTCATTATGCCAGGCAGAATAGCTGAAAAAATGTTACATCAATTCCTGTGAACTGAATGCATCGTTTTAAAGCTTTATATTCTGATAAAGGTTAGTCTGTGTTTAGAGATACGCATTCAGCTGTTCCTATTAGAGTTGTATCATTTAGTTTTAATTTTATTCTGACAAATGAGAGAAGTGACACAATATCATCTATTGATCTGTATTCAGTAAATGTGTAAATATAACATATACTACAAGGTCAGCTTAGCTTTAATTACAATAATTTGCCACTGAAAAAAATTGCAAATATTAAATTTTAGGTGTAGTGAAGGGATCAACATTCAGAATTATTCTCATTCTCATTCAAAACGTTGCAAGTAATATAGCAAATCATAAATCATGTATATGCAACATTTATTTTTGTACTCTCTTTTCAACTATTCCTGAAACCCATCATCAGAGTTGTATTCATTAATTCAGACAGACCTTTAACACCAGTGTCAAGATTACAGTTCTGTGCATGAGGTTTTTTCCTGTTAGTTATTGTAGGGAATTGAATGATATTTCCATTTCTGGAATTGAAATAAACTGAAGCTGAATGTTTAATATTGTAAATAAGGTGGATTTTTTCTTTAAACATATATCAGAACACAGTTGCACAAAGGATGTGAGAGAGCAGTACAGCTCCATAATGCATTAAATGCATATTAGATTTTGTGTCTGTGGACTATTTTGACTTATGAGAAAGTGTAACTAAGAATTAAATCTACATGTCCAGTTGTCTGCGAAAACCTTTAAGACTATGGCACTAAGCTGACATATCACTGGACCTGTGAAGATGAAATTACAAGTTCAACTTTTACCCTGAAGGGCTTGTGCTGCTGCCTAACTCAATTTAAAATTCCAGGTACCTAAACAACTGCTCTCATTTTTCCTAAAATCACTTTGGCAATTAAGTTTGCCTTGTTCCTCTTGAAAAAAATATACCATGTTCAGATATATTTAGGAAGAAAGGYGAGATGTAGAACTAACACATATGTTCCTAGGTATTTTAATTAGCTCAAAATGATTTCTGAAACTCTCAGAGGCAGAAGTAACCTGTGTAGATACCTAACTGATGAAGTCAGTTAAACAACTGCTCTGATGGAGTTTGAGTTAACTGACTTGTAGAAATATAGAAGATAAATCTAGGTTTTATGGAGAATTCAGTTCCCYTGATGAATGATAGTAATAAAAGTATTTGGAGTACCATTAGCAATATCCTAAATTATGGATTCAGTGTGAGGTGTTTTGCTTGTTTAGTTGTTGGATTTGTGGTTTATTTGTGGTTTATYTGGAATACACTAGAAYCTAATATATCCAACTGTGCTATGGGAGGAAAGTCAGTAGAATGTGGGAAATAAATCCCRATTAAACAGACGAGAATAATTTCAAAACAAATAAACTGCTTGGCACTAGAGCTGGTTCTCCCGATACCAAAACCATTGGTGCTACCACCCATTTTTTTTTTTTGTTGAGTATTTATTCACCTATATTCATAACACAAAGGTCATGGGTTTGATCTCTGTATGGGCCATTCAC
>QVAJ01000014.1:5809578-5821102 GCA_003546035.1 Mixornis gularis | reverse complement strand
AAATATTAATTATTTTAATTTAAAAAAATCTAAAAAAAAAAAATTCTCTACAATTTCACAGTTTTAGACTATTCTTGCTCTTCTGTACTCTCATGAGAAAAACACAAGAGAATCCAGGGAATATTAATAGTGGGATACCCAGTGTATTCAAATAAAAAATTATAAGGCAAAATAGACACTGTTGTTCTTCAGATCGTAATATATCAGGGCAACTCAAAGAGACTGAATACTTTTGTTCATATTATGTAGATGTTGAAAATATTTAGCCAAGGTGAAGGGGGAGGTGAAACATTTTATATCTTAAAAAARAARCAATTCTGAAATCTGATCCATTTTGAAGGAAAAAAATAAGTGTTGAAGATAAAAAATTTGCATGTAATGAATCCTTAAAATTTCGCCCTAATGAATTCACACTGCTTTCATTCCCTGATCAAAATACATTATTGAAGCACATAAAATATTCCGAAAACAAACTGCTAAACCCAGCCCTCATTAGACACAGTGTGTCTCCACACATCATTTGGATTTTTGGKGTCTGCCCAATTTATGGACTCATGATAAAATATGTCTAAAACCACAAGGATCATAGTTTCCTGAAAGAAAAAAGGTACCACTCAAAACTCCTGGAACTTTTTTGATAACGATATTTTCTAAGAATCATCTTGTACAAATTCCTGTTCAAAAGTGTATAAAAATGCAGAATAACAATCGTTTATCCAGAATGGGCAGAAGAATGCAAAGGAAAAAACAATACCTCCGCATACAAACAATATACCTGTAAACATGCAGGTGATTTAATTCTTTCCTATCTAGGAGAAWATACTTGATTATTGAGTGATTTAATCCTTTATTATATAGGAGAAAATACTTGATAATATCCCTGTCAAGAACAATGAATSCTGGCATAATCTCAAAAGTCAGACACATTCAACTGTCAGCTACCTGTAAGAATTTTCTCAGGGGACTAATTAAGCAAGTTAAACAATTGCCATGATGAAGCACAATAATGTATCTGATCTCCCACACCACATGCACTATAGYGCATGAATTCATTTGCTAAAATTATTCTGATTGTTTGTGTTTATATTAGCCAATCCCTTTAAAAAACCCAGTTAGTAATCATCTTAAATATCCACATAATAAATAACCTTATAAATAAGGTTCAGAAAATTCTAAATTAGAAACATAGGAAAACATTTTTTTCCCTGATGTTTGCTAGTGTTCTATTTTATTTTGAGGTGTGGTTTGGAAAACAACAAAAAGTATTAGCGGTATTTATAAAATAGAATAAAGACTTCCCTCCTTCTTGAAGCATAAGACTATAATAAAACTTYAGAAAACAGAACTTATTTTCAATTTATATTTAAATAATTCACAAGAAAATCAAGTATATATGGATTTTTGGTGATTAATTTCTAATTMTATTGATTTCATTCCATGCTTATAAAGTTTATTAAATGCTTATAATGTATTGTGTTTARGATGACTAGCTTTGCATCCAATTCTCTGAATAAGTAGTTCAATATTAAACAGTCTGGTACTACATGTAAATTTACCTAGACTACTTCTGTCAATATTCTGCAGCATTAGTAACATTTAACTAATTTAATATATACARGAAAACTGCTTCAATTTTCTAAAAGTCTATATATTTTTCACATTTTTATTATATTTGCATTAACTCTATTTTTGTGCATAGTGATCTAATGTTCCTTTGGCGGTCAATAATTTTGATTTTTCTATTTTTCAGTTGTTTAATTTTCTTCCTATTTATATCTATCCCCATCTTGGTTTTGGCTAGGATACAGTTAATCTCAGTAGCTGGTACAGTGCTGTGTTTTGRATTCAATATGAGAATAACATTCATGACACACTGATATTTTGGTTGTTGCTAAGCAGTGCTTTCCCTAAATCAGAGTTTTTCTGTGTCTCATGCTCTGCCAGTGAGAAAATGGACAAAAAGCCAGGAGGAAGCAGAGCTGGGGCAGACGACCTGAGCTGGCCGAAGTTTTATTCCACACCATACAAAGTCATGTTCAGTACATAAAGCAGGGGAGATGACCTGAGGGGCCAGTCAGGGTTTGGGGATAGGGCTTGGTGTCAGTGGGTGGTGAGCAATTGTATTGTGCATCACTTAGTTTGACTTTTCACTTTATTTACATCATTATTATTTACTGACATAATTATAATTTACTTTGTTTCAATTATTAAACTGGTTTTGTCTCAACCTAGAAGTTTTACTTTTGATTCTCTGCCCCATATCACCAGAAAAGGATGGGAGGGGTGGGCTGGAGTGTGAACATGTGGGTCCATGTTGCTTAGGTGCCAGCTGGGTTTAACCCATGACAATCCCAAAAGTAAAAAAGTAATTTATTGTACTTATCAATTTTTTTTTTTTTGCTGCCTAAGAGATAGTTGTCTCAGTAATAAAAAGTTATCTGTATTTCCTTTGAGAGACAATCAGAAAAAACACCCCCACAGTTCCATGTGCCACCATAATATAGATGTCTAATATAACTACAAGGTTTCTTTCTTTCAGTGTTTTTGTTTTGGCTTGGTTTGTCTTTTTATTCGTTACTAATGAGAAATAAGTCAATAAATAAGTCAACTGATTAATTTTGCCTAACTCCAAATCCTATCCTTATTGTCTATAAATTTCTCCTTACAAGTCAGGTCTTGAACTTGGTCCTAGTCCAGATCTTTTTTCACTTTTAGCTTGGATCTGAATTGACCWGCTAGGAAGCTTCAGCCACCATTGTGTTGTGTGTTTCATGTAGGCTTATCCCAAAGCTTCAGCTAGTAAAGAGAAGACGGGAGAAAGTGGATTTTCAATCCAAGTGGGTAGACTGAAGAGGGACTGGTGCAAACCAGGGAAATACTTCAGTAATGGAACAGGGAGACACAAATCATTGAATAGCTAGAGAAGATATGGATTAGGATGCCAGCTCAGTTCTTTAAAGATCTGGATTATAGGCAGGAGTAGCTATCATAGGGAAAGGTAACAGGTAACTTTCCTATATGACCCCATCAGATGGCTGGAAGAACTATGGATGTGACCTAGAAAAAAGATTGTCTGAACCCCCTAAAATTTCTATTCATATTCCACCTTCTCAGGCATTGTAAATTAAGCCTTAGTAGGCTTGAGCCACCTCAGTATGGGTACRAAAACCAGTTTGTCATGGCACACCTGTGTCACCCTGACATAGGCCATGTCTTCAACCTTTGAATAATAACTTTGTTTTTGAAGTTGTGCTTCAAACTTTTGTGAAAGATCTGATCACTATTTCCTGCTGTTTCCTTTGGCTTCATGACTAATATCAGGCAATCAATGACATGCAGGTTCTCATGGAAATTCAAGATATCCCAGGAGAGTGCTTAATCAGCTTTGCCTCAGGTGCAATACTTGAAAGTAGTCTGTCTAAATAATCTTTCATCAAGGTAGTTTTCCTGCAGGACTCTGTGTATTTCAGCATCAGGAWGACACTAGCTGATAAATAGTGAACAACAGTAGTATAAAGGTCTTCTCCTTGGACATATGTTTCTCTGTATGTAGAGAAATTCTACATGTAATTCATCTACTCTTAGGGCTTTTAATAAACTAAAAATATTCTTTCTGAGAGGAGTGTCTAAATGCATTCACATGATTAAGGTACACGAAACAATAACTAGTAAAATCAAAAATTTTCCAGTATTCAGAATGTCTGTGCACCACACTGAAGTGATGCAGAAGGAATCACTGAAGGATTTTCCACTGAAGGAAAATCCAGAAAAAGGTCTGCTTGAGACTAATATGTCTGAATGGTCATGAACTTTGGAATATAGTTTTATGGTTATTACTAATACTATTTTAGATTATTTATTATTATTTTAGATTAATATATGAAGGCAATTCTTTGTGTATATCACTGGTAATTTACCAGATATCTTCCTTTTTACTTCAACCTGTTCCCATCTGCTGGTTAGTACAATTTCTGCTCTCTACTTTTTTTGTAGAACTCAATTTTTTGTGCCAATAATCTCTTCTTAAAATGTTGTTGTCCGATCTGCCAGACATCTTTAATTTTAAAACCAATCACAAAATATTGGTAAATAATTCGACAAGTGATTATTGATCACACATATGTAAAAAGTTAAAAATCAGCCTATCTTGAATTTGGGGAGTGAGCATAAAAATATGCCAATTACTTTGAATACACAACATGTAACTGTTCCTATAATATAACAGCTTCTTCATATAAATTCTTCCTCAGAAGCAAGAGGAAGGATGAGAGAAAAGGAAGACACGTGTAGGATTGGGTGAAGGAAGGGTTTCAGTTACTATGGTGATAATGAGAATATCCAGGCAAAATGTCACTTAAGGAGGTGCTGCCGAATGACTGGGTATTGTGCAATTCAGCAAGTAGAAATATCTTTGCATTTTTGCAAAAAAAAATTTAAAACCTGTGCAACAGAAAACATACTTAAAATTGCCAGCACATAGATCAAAAGTACTGARGGAATTGTGAGAGGTTTTTTTCCTTACTTTAAAGCTTAGCTGAGCCCCATTCACTGACATCTGAGTACTCATGTCAGAAGGTTGTGACAGCACCACCATTTTGTCTGACCTCTCTTGTTTTTACTCTCTCACCTGAATTCTGTGCATTTTTCTGTTTAAGCACAGCAAGAATAAACTTAGAAAAGAGAAAGAGATGTGTATGTCTTCATATATAAAAGACYGGAATGAAGATTAAAGGACAGAGAAAAACAATCATAGAATTACAWAATTACAGAATAGTTTGGGTTGGCTGGGACCTTTAAAGGTCGTCTGGTCTAATCCGCCTGCAATGAGCAGGACATCTCTGACTAGATCAGGTTGCTCAGATTGCTGTCCAGCCTGACTATGAATGTTTCTAGTGATGGAGTATTTACAACTTCGCTGGGCAAGCTGTTTTTATTATGATAATGATAAACCTAAAGATTTTAATCAGAATTATCTATAGCACAGTATGAGTGCTATAACAACTATTATAATATAGTGCACTGTGAAGCATTTTCAAGCAATTATATTAAAGCAATTGCATTAAACCTGGCAAAGCCAATTATTAAGTAGAGATTGATGTTATTCACCCATACCAAAGACCATGGGCAAACCTCCTTGGCTCAACCTTGAGGAGTAACCTTGAGGGGTACCTCCACTCAAGGGAGAAATCTCTAAGCATGCAATACGAGAAGGGATACATTAAGAGACTAAAACGCAGGAAGTTCCACCTCAGAATGAGGGAGAGCTGCTTTTCACTGAATGTGGCAGAGCACTGGAACAGACTGCCCCGGGKGGTCATGTAGTTTCCCTCTCTGGGGACATTCAAAAGCCACCTGGATGTCTTTCTTGTATAACCTCCTCTAGGTGATACTGCCTTGACAGAGGGTTTGGACTAAATAATCTCCAGATACCTTCCATAAAGATGAGAAAGATGAATGCTATCTGATGCCAGCAGACCTGGTGCTATGAAGACAACCCTAGCATTGAAATTCCCCTAATTGTGGTGGTGACACTAGCCGTGTAGTTATATAGTAATAGACTGGGTCTATCCRAGAATATACATGCAAAACTAAAAGGTACAGAAAAATCATGCTATAAAGAAAGTAAARAGAGGACTAAGTCATAGAATTTTARGACATGGAGTGAAAATGAGACAATAAAATGTGCCAAGTAGTACCAAGAAGTGATTAGGCAAGAAATGTTGAATAAGGAAAATATTATTGAAATAATAAAGAAAAGGTTTAAAAAACAGAAGCCTGACAAAGAGGATTAAGATTAACTTTGAAGATGATGAAGAGATTTAGAAAATAGTAGGTTGATCCAAAGGGCAGAGAAAACAGAAGATTAAATTAGTTTTCTGGCTTATTTCTTGGTAGGGAGAGAAGAAAGATGGTAAGAGGTCAAAGAAGCATGGGGGCAAAACAGGTAAAAGCTTGGAACACCAAAAGGCAGCAATGCTGTCAGCAGACTGAATGAAAAGTCTGAGATATTGTAAAGAGACAAGTGGCAGGAATTTGTATCAGTGTAGATACTGGTGAAGGAAGAGCTGAAAGAAAATAACAGTTGTAAGTCTGTCAGGCAAACCACAGCTACTGACAGCAATGAATAGGTAACTGAGCAAAGAGATTTGAAGCAAAAGCTGGAGAGCTACTTTTTGAGCTTTTCAATGTACAGGCTCTTTTTTCCTTGCATAAACACAATATTTCTTGCTTTCTAGGTTTTTCTGGAAGTAGTTCATCTATCTGGCATTATAAGGTAATATTCACCAGTTAGGTAGAAGCAGCTATTTAATTTTAAGTGTCTGGGTTATTAGTATATTCACTAGGTGTACCCTTAGCTTAGGAGTTTTTTATTATTTATCTACTTACTTCAAATTCTGGTAATGTATTCTGTTATGCATTTTTAATATTATTAAAGTAGAAATGTTTTAATGTATACTCATAAATAATGACTATTTTAGAAAAAATAATTAAGACCAATGGGTTGGACTAATTAACTCCTATTCAAGTTTAGAGTTAATCCTCTCATTCTAATAGAATACTAAGGTTGAATAGAAATTCTCTACCCCCTTTAATTGGCTTATGAATCACAATTAGTACTATGAACAGTTCATAAGTGCTACTTTGTAATCCTTGTCCAGTCCATGTCATAAAAGTATACTAGTCTCTATTATGAAACACCTATTAAAAAGCTCAATATTACTTCAATTCTTCCACAGATCTAGTCTTCTCAACAGGCTAGGGATTCCAAATCTTATTTCTTTTCAGACAGAACTGAGAAACAAAAAAGGAATAAAATGATGCAAAACTAGCCAAAATAAGGAATAGGAAACAAGAAAATGAATAYGTTCTTAAAATATTACTTTATTTCTGTGGATGTACAAAGGAATATTTATTTATACCAAWAGTGAAATTAAATTAAATAAAATAATTGTTCTATTTTAATATAAAATCATCTACCTGCTTATAGCTGTCCTGTAAATATAATACACTTAATGCATATGCTTTCATATGCTTGACCAGTAATTCAAATATTATATTATTGTCAGATTTTCATTATATATATTTTTAATTCTGTAGTCAGAGGGGCCTTATTCTGACTTTAGAAGTCTCATCCTTAAAACAAGGAAAGTGAACATAACTTTCAAAACACATTAGCAGTCAATTACTTCAATGTAGTAAACTATATTATCTATAGTATAGATATAGTAAACAAAATCAAAAATCAAAAATTGGCAATTTTTTTAAAGGTTAAAAATAGACTTGCACTTACCMAAATGAAGCAATGAGGACCTGGTAAAACAGATACTGAAGCTTTTGTTATTTTGAAAGATTTGTACTTCTAAATAATTCCTTTGTCTCATTACTTCTTAATAAGTGTCATGTCATTTTTTCTGGCATCTGGAGCTCAATTTAGTTGCCTGCAGGTAATGACAAATGCCAGCTAACATGGGCAAGTGAATGAAGCCTTAGGCACACAATATTTGCAATGTAGCATATGTAGATATTAMCCAGATAGTTCTAAACTCGGGGTAATCATTAGCACCGTCAATGAAACAGCCATATTTGGAACATTGTTCATGTTACGTATGGTCTAAAATGCTGAACAATGTTCCTAAAAATATTTGTATTCTCATTCCTTCTCTAAAAAGATAAAGGCAATGATGTTACAAAGGTGTTGCAGTTTAAGGGCAAATAGTGCAGAGAGTAGAGGGACTCAGACAGGAGAACATTTCAATCACATGTATATATGAAATTTTATGAATTGCAATTATTTCYTATTCTTTGAGAAAGATGGCAAAGTCCAAGAAAGAAACCTTGTTGTAATTGTTCTTAGCACAAGTTTCTTATSCTATTGGGAAGGTTGTGCAGGCTAGGATAATTCTTGCTTTTGCTGCTGATACACCTGATGCAACAAAACCCACTTGGATCTTGATCTGGCAAGGGCCATGGGTTTCTAAGATAAATCAGCAGCAAAAGGAAGACCTAGAAAATATAAGTTTGTTACCAAGTGGTGCAGAGTRCATGGTAACAAAGGACATGGAAAAGGCTGAGATATTCAATACCTCCTTTATCATGGTCTTTTCTGTTAAGACTGGCTTTCAATGATTCCTGGTTCCTGAGACCTGTGGAAAAGTCTGAACTTGGAAAGTTTTACCATTTCAATAAACTTGACACACACAAATCTATGGGATTTGGTGATATGTACCCACAAGCACTGAAGGAGCTGACATCAGCCAGCTGATACCATGATGAGGCCACTTGTGACTATGCATGAAAAGTATGGCAATATGTCTACTTAATGAGCTGGTTTCAGAGGACAAGAAAAAAAAAATGTCCCTCCTGTCTTCCAGAGGGTCAAGAAGGAAGATCCAGGGAATTACAGGTGAGTCAACCACATTCCAGAAGATTATTATCATTATCACAATCCAGCCTTTGAAACAAAGAGAGGAGAGGTACAGTTTAACACAACCTAAACATCCACATGTTAAAGAATTACATTCAGCTCCAAGATGTAGAGCCCTTAATGTTGTTGGTTGAACGTAATTGTTTATATATGAATTATGTATCTGACCTTTCTTAATATTCAATGGTGATGTAGCCAACATAGCCAAGGAAGACTCAATAACAGTACCTATGTTGTCCCTATAGCTACAAAAATAATTTTAGGGATCTAAGTTTTGCAACTAAATCTGATGCAACATGTGAGATAAGAGATAAGGGAAAAAGATATTTCTAGACTTATGATTGTTTACAAAGACTTAAATGGATTTTTTTTTCTTAAGTGCTATTTTCTATCTCTGAAATCAGTGCAAAAATACTGTTTACACTATTAGCATAGTTGAAAAATGTAATGCTCTGAAAGTTCAATGATAAATTTGTTATATATTAAGAATAATTCAGGGGCTTTTTTACATTATGTCTTCTTTGTCCTTTCCTCCTCTTAYATTAAATGTTACTTTACTAGTAACTCTGGTTATGAGTACATGTGTTGTCTGGAAAACAAGCATATTCAAACAATTACCAGCTCCGAATCCAGCTACAAATATWTGACTGAACTGTAATTGTTGGAATGAGTATGCTTGTGGGAAAAAATAGAAGAAACAAGTATGTTCAAATTGAAGTTGACTGGCTTTTTCTTTAAATTTTTTAAATTTTCTTTAAATTTTTCTTTAAATTTATTAGGAAAACTATGCACATTTAAAATATCTGAGTGGTCCAACTATTTAGCTCTTTTAATCATACTTGAAATAATTAGAAACTCAAAATCATCTTTTACCTGTTAACRGTAGCCAGAGTTCTTGTATCATTTCTAGTGCAGCTGCTAAAGTGCATGTACAGGACATGAAAAATTTACTAAGAGTATAATGACTATCTATTATTCAGAGGATTAATTTACAAAATATCAATGATCATTTAGCTGGTTTTTTGCACTTRGAGTCCCTATAGATTTCAATGATATACCTTGAAATTTGCTTTCCAGTGTAGCAGCTACAGTACAATACCTAAAGGATTGAGGGATTGGCTTTTGAATGTTAGAATAGGTCAAGCAGTGAGTCACCAACAGATAAATATTAAAAGATAGTAAGAAAAAAAGAAAAAGGAACTTCAAGAAGTTTATAAAAGGCAACAGGTTTTTYTCATTTCCCCATTATAAAATAAGTGAAACTTAACCAAAAAACATAATAATGGCAGTTTAAAAAATATTTATATGACGATCTTCTTTTATAGAGAAGATTAAAAAATGGAGAATTAGCACTAACAAGTCTTATTGTATTTATAAAAAGTTTGAGGGGGGGTTTTTTCAGAAGAAGAGAAAAAACTTTTTCAGTTTATTTCTTTCATCAGAAGATAGACAAAATTTGTGCTAGAGAATAAATTATAAACTTTCCCTGTTTTTTAAATCTCTAGTGTGAAACACTCAAAGCAACTTACAAATTTTAACTGAATCTGTAAAATTACTTCATATATGAGGAAATAAAAAAGGTATTAATATGTTTTTCATATTACTTTATTATTATTTTTCATTAATATATATATTCAAAACCTTTTGATCAGGTATTTCATTAGAGCAAAAACAGGGCTGTGGTATGCTCAAGCAAAGTAAGAGCTAAGGAAGAATGTGGAAGTATTTGATGTCATTTCTGTTTAGTTCAAAATTTCGTGATCAGAGTGAGTCTCCGGGTTGTAGGAAACCATTTGGTTTAAGCTTCATTTTCCATTCCATCTAACTGAAATCACTGTTCTTACTGAGCATTGCATATGGCACTAGTTAGAAGAATATTCTGAAGTGCAAGGCTTTCAATCATATTGTGAAAGCTCTTCCTCTTTTGTAAAGCTAGCCATTTACTGATTAAAGTAAGGACCAGAATCAAATGAYAAGGCTCCTCTCAGACCTCTTCAGTGTATGTCTCTACAGGTGAGCTAGTCTTTCTATCCTCCTTCTCTGCTCAGTGAAGAGAAATAAGCACTTCTAGGGCACGATTCATTTCATCCTAAAGTAGGTGTCAGAAATAGGTCAGGTGGATTTCTCCCTAAATAGTGCCTCTTTTTCTCTATTGACTATAAAGAGAACCCAGGGTGACTAGCTCAGCTGTATGGTAGACAACTAACACAAGATAAAATTCATACTGCACAGGATGTGTCAGCAAGTGATACTACAAGAGTTCAGATATTTAGTAAWGGATGACCTAGTTTATGGATACACTTAGGGACTAGGACTCCATTTTTCTGCATTGCTATCATCCCATTCTTCCTTTTCAGGAAGAAAGATAACTAGTTCTTGTCAAGACTCAAACAACCTTCTATTAGTCTTGAATTATTCAGTATCTTAGATGAGTATCTCTTCATGGAAAATATATGCAGAACTGCTTTTCATATTACTTTCATTATTCTGTCATGATCTGTAACACAGTGAGAAGGAGAATTAAATGCTAATCAGAAGATATATGTCTGATAATGTGAAAGGTTTGTATCGCAAAGTGCATGAAAAAGTCCCTTGAATACCAGCAAATATTAAAAGATTGGTATGGCTGAAGTATAGCAGCATTCTTATAAATAAAAATTATTTCAATTAAAATTCTGAAAATACTTATGAAAATTACTTCTACATAACACCTAGATAATAAATTTTCTTCCAACATATGAAAAACAMCTTCAAGTTAGATCTATACCAGAGATTTCACTCTTCATGAAATGTGGAATCAATCTGCACAGGGAGCAAGTCTAATGCTTGGGATTTTCTGAATATATTCAAGTCATGTCTGCCAATTGCAGAATTAGTCCAACATATACCGAATCAGACCTTCTATACATATATACCTGAACTATGCATGTGCAGCAGGATCGTTGTGAAGCTGTGTACTAGGATTTCTGGTCAAGAAAATATCCACTGTCTTTGCTGAACATTTAATCCAGATTGTGTTGGATAAACATGTTGCAAAACTTCCAGCATTGGTTTATCTGACTTAATTTCAGGCCAGCTGAGTAAAAACGCTGACTCCTA
>QVAJ01000014.1:5787398-5809443 GCA_003546035.1 Mixornis gularis | reverse complement strand
TAAATCACCACAATAAAGTCACTACTTTTATACTGTAGCTCACCATTTCTTTAACAAAGAGCCAGAMACTTAGCTCTCTTTCCAATGTAGGGAATCAACTTACTGTTCTTGTACACCACTGCCTCAGTTTCATTCAGTATTTTAATTATCAGCTGGTGATTCTTCTTTGTGCTTAACCACTTGAGATCCTTTTGCTTTTTTGGATCTCTGCCTATAGCATTATAAAAGAAAAAGGCAAAACCACTTTCTCTGCCTTCCTACATGATGGTCATGCTGAGCTGTGAAATCATCCAGCAGAGATTTACTCACTTACCAGCTTTACAAGTGAGCTAAAGAGGAAGCATTAAAAATGTTCCATAACCTTCTGTCTGCCAGTATTCCTGTGCTTTCTGCCAATAAAAGCTAGAGACAGAGAAGAAAAATTAAAGTGTCCAATTTGATATTTTCCTTAAAGAATATAGTGAGAGAAAATCTGTCTGTCTCCTGCAATTTTAGTTCCTCTGTAGCCGAGGATTTCTTTTGGCATAAATATTAAAGATGAATGCTTGTGCTTTCTGTATCTGCATTTCTTACATAGGTTAGCTACAAGAATAAAATAAAATATCTGTTTCCTAGATACACGACACCATTGAAATGCAATGCTTTTGTACAGTAGAGGCAGATTGGCAATGGGCAGATTACAGGGGAAGAAAATAAAGCACTGCTTTCATTTTAGACAAAAAACATTGACCCTTACAGTAAATGAGCCATTAGTCGCAAGATAACTGAGTGTTCATACTTGATTGGTTTGAGAGYCTTCCCTTTTTATATCTGGATTTTTTAAATCAAATTATGATTTTCAAGGTAATGAATTGTAACTGYAGCTGCAAACAGAATGAGAGATGAAATTATTAAGCTTTTGATTTACACTCTGTTGYTGACACCATCCTCTTACATAGACTTAAGCACAAATTATAACAAATCAAAGACTTATTAAGGAGGCTTTCAGTGCAAAAAAAAAAAAAATCCATTAAGAAAGAATATGTAAAATTGGACAATTCAGTGACTAAAAAGAATCTAGAGCAAAGATTTAAATAGAGGATTGAGCCATTTGAAATCTAATTGTTAGGTGGCTTTTGAACTACACAATTTCAGAAGGAATATTTTTTGTCAATAAATGCCTAATTACACCATCCACTGTTGAATATGAATCAGCAGTGCCCTGACAGCCAGGAGGGCCAACCCTGTCCTGGGGTTCATCAAGCACAGCATGACCAGCCAGRCAAGGGAGGGGATTGTYCCGCTCTGCTCTGCAGGGGTGCAGATTCTTGTCAAGGGCTGTGTGCAGTTTTTGGTGCCACAACACAAAAAAGACATTAAGCTATTAGKGAGAGTCCAAAGGACGGCCATTGAGGATGAAGGGCCTCGAGGGGAAGTCGCATGAGGAGCAGCTGAGCTCACTTGGTCTGTTCAGCCTGGAGGAGACTGAGGGGAGGTCTCATTGCAGTTACAACTTCCTTGTGAGGGGAAGGGGAGGGGCAGGCACTGATCTCTTCTCTCTGGTGACCAGTGACAGGACCCAAGGCAATACCCTAAAGCTGTGCCAGGGGAGGTTAAGGCTGGATATTAGAAAAAGTTTCTTCACCCAGAGGGTGTTTGGACACTGGAACAGATTCCCCAGGGAAGCACTAACCTGGCAGAGGTCAAGAAGTGTTTGAGCAATGCCCTTGGGAACATCGTGTGACTCTTGGGAACGTTGCTTTGCAGGGCCAGGAGTTGGACTCGATGCTTCTTGGAGGTCTCTTCCAAACCAGCATATTCTGGGATTCTRTGATTGCAAAAATGAAGAATGTTAACCTAAGTAAATGGATTATCATATAATTTTATGAAAAAAAAAGGAAAGGAGCTTTTATTTTTAACATGGTTATGATAGGATCTTCTACAGAGTACTTTTATATGAAACTTCCTAAATCTTAATGTTCTGAAACAAGCGAGAGGCCACAGATTTTATCAACACAGCAAACACTGATGTCAAGTTGTTGCAAATGTGAAGTAGACAGCATTCAGTAGTAATGTTAATTAAATTTTTTTCTACCCAAACACAGATGAAAACAAAAGGTATTCAAAGTCAAAAGTTTTGAATGTTGAGTGGGAGGTCTGTGAATTTCTACTMGTACTGGAGCCACAGCTTTGTTACATGGGCATACAAGAATCTTAACAGTTATGCAGTTTTTAAAGTTATTCACTTGAACGCAGTCAATCTGAAGTACAGAGAGAAATAAGGTACATCTGTACCCATCTGGAGACACACTTCAGAAAGGCCAGTATAACCTTGAAAGAGTAATTCAATAGTATATTGATCCATTATATGCACTAAGTGTACTAATGGGCACAAGACAAAACTACAAAACACAAGGAATCACAGGGCACTTCAAAAATGTTTAACTTTTCAGACTGCTCAAAAGCATTTTGCAAAATTTTTACTCTCTAAATACAGTTGGAGTATCAAGAAAATTATGAACTGTCAAAGAGAGATATTGGCTAGACACGATTTCTCAGTCAAAAATAATACCTTAAGAACTATCCAGAAAAAAGGAGTAATAGAAAATAGTGTAGTATATGCTGAGATGTCCTGTGTTCTCATTGTGACAAGCTACTCATAGAGGCAGGCAGCAAATCAAATGCTTGCCATAAACTCTGATTAGATTTGAGATGTGTCTCTTTGTGTTACCTAGACTAGCTCTTTGGAAAACTTTCTAGTTTGCTTCAAATTCATAATCCCTGACTGTACACATTGCATGAAAACTAATTCATATTAGGACTCTGTTCTTGACCAGTGCCTGTGACTCCTTCAAAGAGGAAACTCATACTTACCTTATAAAAAATTCTTCACTGGATATATTGGAAAGCACTCTGTCAAGTCTAGCTCAATCTTCCCAGCACAGAAAATAATTAAAAAAATGTAGAGAGTCTTGATTATTCAAATCAAATATCCCTATTTGTCCTTAGGTCACACCCTGTTATTCAAGGTCTGTCTTTGGGGTCACTATTGCAGGTGTCAGCACAATTAAGGGCAGACAAACATTATGTATTTCTATCTAATTTTGAAATGGGAAAGACATCAGTAGCCAAAGGTAGATTTATTTTTCTTTGAAAGGAGAATGTGAACAAGACTACATTAAAAAGCATACAGCTTTCAAAAACTAAAGGTATCTTTGGTCACATCTTCTTAACTCACTATCTGCCATCAGAAGTGAATCTAAATCTCCTGTAATTTCTGACAAAGTAACAAATACAAATGTCTGGCATATGGTACAAAATCTGTTGKTTTTTTTCATTTCTTTACTCTAGAACATACTTCCCTCTTACGTAGACTGAATATTAGACTACTGTTTTGTTTTTTTTTCTGGAAAGCAAAGTTGAATACTGAGTAAGGAATTTTATTTCATTTCACTGTCATAAGGAAATTGCAAGAACTCTTTTATTTGGGTCTTGTCAGCTACTGAAGAGACATTAARGAAAATTCCCTTCGTAGTCCTCTAAATGCTCCTCAAATACATTGGTTAGCAAGGCTTTGGCAAGCTGCTGCCTGAAGGTCACAAAAGTTTTTCCTTATTTCTACTATTATAAGGAAAGAAAAAAGATGAAAGCAACTATTCAGAAGGTGGATAATGAATGCAGACATAGATTTCATTCTACCACGTATCCTGTAGTCTGTTTGATACACAGAAATTTGTATTGTATGAACTGCAGCTCAGAAACTTCTTTACACTGGTGATAAACAGAGCTGCTGGTCACATGTTCTTGCTTATATCCACAAACAGATCAATCAGATTTGTGTTACTCTCAAATCTAGAAATTCTCTTGGATTCATCTACGTGTTGCAATGACTGTGTACTAGGTTATAATTTTCTTCTGGAGAAGGCAGCCAAGTTTTACCATGTGGGAAAAATAAATCATAGAGGAGGGAAAGGGTGTTTGACAAAGCAACAGARGAAGAGAAAATGCAGAACATCAATGAATCCAATTTACAATTTTTTAATCTTTTTTTTATTAGAGGTATAAGCAAGAGATTGAAACCRCTGCTTGCTGACTATTTTCTTCATAGTGTTGAAAAGTTGAAAATATATCTAATAGTAAAATTTACAATTAACATAAGCTATGGCTTCATATGAACCCCTTTTAATCCATGCATCTTTAGAGAACATGCCAAAGGATATTCTRATTTTTGACCAGGGTGCATGGGTTTCCAACAGTCCTTGTAATTGAGAAGATCTGTAGGATTTTTGAAAGCTAACACATTTTACGGAGACATTAGTGGTACACAATAACTAACTCCTAAATTTTAAACCCACATTTTGATACAATCAAAATACATATGGACAGTCTGGTTAAAGAAAGGCCAGAAATATAATTCTGTTAAGTATGTAATCAATATTTCACCAAGAATTGTTGTTCAGTCCAGAAGTCCACATGTTCAGGATGCTCACAAACTGAAATTATGATGGAAATTGTGATGTTAAATCATCAGRAAGATCTCTCTAGATTTTTTTAAATTCTATCTTTCTCTCAGGAACTACTCTTGCTTATTGGGGCTGCAGACTCCAAGACAGTGTTTTGATTTCTTACATTTTAATAGTTCCTACAGTAAAAAATTGTGTTGCTTGACCTTCTTCCATTTTCTGACACAGTGAAAAATTATTTAGTCCATTGCCCTTAAGCTGCTGCTACTAGGCTGTGCACATGGTTTCCTTGAGAGCTTTAATTTGAATGTAACTCTCTGTCCAGTAAGATGTTGTATCAAATTATACTGTTTTTGATAATAATTATATCACTAGCAATTTACAAGATTGAGTCTTTCAGCTTGAGAATCAACATGTCACACAGTAAATAAAGCAAAGGGACAAATCAGAAAGCAGACCGGATGTGTTATACACCGGCAGCACACACAGAAAGTATTTTGCTTTGAAAACATGTTCTTTTAAAACTGTTCTTTGGGAACATCTGAAAAGTGCTTGAAGATTTCTCTCTTGCCTGMATCTGATTTAGAATTAATGCTGAAACTTTTTCTGAGTCAAATTCAGGCAAGAGCCGAGAGAAGCCTGAGGAATAAAAGGAAAATCACAAAACATCATTTCATCATTTCGGATATAGATGTTGTTGATTAAAGATTGATGCCTTAAAGTTTGCATGGTTTAAAAGCTTACACAAGCTTCATAATTTCTCTTCTGTTTACTCACASGACCATGGCATGCTTGATACAATACAGTTATCAAAAGTAATTTCATAAAATTAATTTTAAAACAAAGAGGTCAAAGAGTCGAAAGTCTTGGTAAGGAGATCTATTTCTTTACCCCTTGCTCCTTCTCAAAACAATTTAATGATATATGGTTATACGAAAGAAAAAGTGGCAATAAAGGGCATTTTGAGACAATAGTAGATGGCTGACAAACACAAAATTTGTTCTGAGTAGCAGCTGGACAAAAGACAGGATGTCCTGGTGGATGACTACTGGCAGTGGACACCTATGTTTTAGTAACTGAATCAARCAACTTGCTAAGTTTAGGTGTTTAGTGATGCTGTTATTGAGATGCATTTCCTGACTGGATACAAATCTTAAAACTGTTGCAAAAAGACTTAAGAACTTTATTAGATATTCTCTCTGTGTCCAGGTAATTTTGGGGTGTGTGACAATGCTGATAAGGGTTGGTGGAAAATATCCTGGAGCACTGCAATATACAGAGGCATTTATTTCTCACAGATGAAGACTCCTGCTTATGAAAACTTTTAAATCTATATGAAATTTCAATATTGTATCAATAGTGTATAATAAGCAAGAAAGCTATTTTTTTTCCAGTGGTATAAAAAGTGTCAAACAGGGAAGGAAAACGAATTATGGAGGGGTGTTATGCTTTGTTGTCTCTGATCAGAGTCAGATATCAACTAGACACATTGCACAAGGTCTGATAAGTAAAACAACTGCTTGAATTTTAACGTAGCAAAAGAATCACTTCCTGTAAGTTTTACTGTTAARAACATTTGTGACTCAGTTTATGATKATAGATCTGATCCAATGTTGAAAGAGTTTAGTTAAATATTCAAAGACCTTAAAAAGCTTTGAAACTTACCTTATATGCATTAGAAAATAACATCTAAATCAAATAGTGTCTCAGAAATGGATTTACTGGAAGCAAAACCCAATAAAAATATATGACCTCATACTTTAACCCTACAAAGTTCACAAAAGATATAGGCCTACCTAAATAGAAAAGGATRCCAAAGAGCCATTCCTTGTAAAATGAATTTCAAAGATAATCTGTAAGTATACTAAAAGCTTAGATTTATGATAAGTCAAAGGTAAAGTTGACTAGATTTTAAAATCTCTGTCTCTAAATGAGTGTCTAGTTACTTGGTCATGGACTTAAATTCCTATTAATACCATAATTACTACAAGGTTATACTCCTTTTCTGATTTTACTGAAGTTAATAATTGTTCTCTAATATCTTTGTGATTCCAATAAATATAAGCGTCACACATCTTCACAACTCTCTGTCATTAAAATGTTGTGGCTATATTGCAGTAAGAAGTGCCATAGAACACCTTTCAGAACTACTTCTGAAATTTCTATTGCGTTTTTCAAGTGCAGCATTTTAGCTCACATTCAGCTCACAGGGGACTGTGTCTTCATTTGCAGAGTGTGTCTTCCTGAATCTGAAAATTAACTCAGTATGAAAAACTGTACACATGTTAAGTTTTATAAGTACAGTGGGTGTTTGCTTGCTCTCAACATTTTTGAAAGTTATTTTAGTGTTGTCTTTTAAATTCTAGAGATAGATATATTGTACATCGCAGGAAGGAAAAAATATTAGGACAGGTTTATAGGCACTCATTTTAATTAATGAATATGGAAGATAAATGCAACTGTKACATTGTGGGATGGCATTTTAGCTGTGTTAAACACATGAATATTTCAGGCAGTCATTCAATTGAATCTTGGCAGTATTTCTTAACATAAGAAGTTTGTCCCAGCCAAGTTACTCATACAAACATTCATACTAGTGTCAGTGAAACTGCTTACTGAATATTAAATCACATGTAAGAGTCTAAAGGACTGAATATATTTATTTCATTGCTAAGTTGTGAGATCATTGAGAATAATAATCATGATTAGCATAAATGAAATCCATTAGTATAAACTCATGTGAATATCTGGCTGCCATTTTCAGTCAGGGATTTGTGATCTRGTCCTTCGTCAGTTTTCTAGAATGACTTTGAAATTGGAAAATTTTTAGTTTTATAATAAATTGATATTTCTATGTTTTACTTACAAAAATTATGGGAAAATTAACTTTTATATATTTATAAACAGAGAAGAGAATGGATGTGTGTAAATGGTAATGTGTACATGTAACTGTTAACAATATTGAGTCAGATATATAGAAGCTTTTCCGTGTCTTTCTGTGTGAAAAAGGATGATGCATGCATGGGAATCTACCTATGTGAATATGTATGCACATATATGTGGGTACATTTACATGTATGTATGTATGTGCATAATTTAGATAATATTTAAATTTGTTATATATTCCATATAGGTTTCTGTTAATTAACACTCATTTTGCTGGAGGGTAAAGCTGTGACATACATGAAAAGAAGGGAGAAAACATCTGCTTTTCAGAGATCCGAGTTCTTTATTTTCTTTATTAACAAAAATTTTTATTTTTGTTAGACTGATACACTCACTTATTTGAGCTCTAAATGTCTCAATGTGCATCCTCATCAAGTGTCCAGGGAAAAAAAAAAACCAAAAAAACCACAGCAGACAGAAGCAACAACTGAGTTGTTTTCATCTTCTGTCCAGATGCAAATAAAAAATATCTTTTCRCTCCAAGTGGTGAATAATATTCCAAAAATATTAGCGTGAAGRAAAGCTTCCATGCTCTTGATCTAAGAAAAAATATTTTCTATAAGTCAAAGTACCTTAGACAGCAGMTGATGGYGTGCACAGTATTTTTTAATAGGATATATGCTTTGGATAATTAGGCTTATTCTGGCTATATTCTTTTTAGATTTCCTTTTTATTTTTTCCCCATGGTTATTTTTCAATTTCTATTTTATTTCTTTACTCTGTGTTCTTCTGTTGCCTTGCCTTTNCTCAATATTGTAATTCAGAAAATGTAGAGGCTAATGGCATCAATGAAATTCCAAGTGATCAAGGAACCTCTTTTCTTATTCCTATATATATATATTTATTTTTTCCCCATGGTTATTTTTCAATTTCTATTTTATTTCTTTACTCTGTGTTCTTCTGTTGCCTTGCCTTTYAAACCATCTAACTTGCATCCATCTTCCTGTTATATTTTTGCTGTCTCTCTTGGTTGTAATACACTCAGATTAAACCAGGACTTTTGGCCTGCAGTATCTCAGAGCGGGTGTGAGCTATCAGCGATTCTTGCGGGACATGTGTCATAAGACAGAGAGATATGTGTTTTCCAGCATGTGTTTCCTAGTCCTTGGCCAGAAATTCAATGTCTCCACGTGTTGGAGCATCTTGATAACTGTTTTATATCACACAGCAAGTAGTGGTCCTGAGCTTCTGATGTGACAGGAAATTTTGCTGGAATGATGCAGTTAAAGCTCTTTTCCTAATCCCTCCGTTAGTTACAGAAGAATGATTTCTCCAAATCTTTGCTGAGCTACTGAGACAGCTCCTTGAAAAGCTATTAATAGGCTGGCCTTATAGCCTGTCTTTGCAATAGTGAGAAGAATTCAGTTTCAATGCAAAGGTAAGTGATCGACCATTCATCTCTAGCAAGAATTAAAGTAGCATATGCTTGCACATAATATTTCAGAATAAAACAAAAAAAAGGCCCAAAATAMTTTGTTTCAGTATATTTCTAATTCCTTAAAGTAAAAATATTGTTGCTGTAATAGACAAGCCAGAGTTCCGTCTCAGACAGATGATCAAAAGTGCTGATTTTTTTCACCACCATCATTATTGTGATAAGAATTTAGGGTGAAATTTATGCAGAGCAAAAAAATAAAACAAGCAAAACCAAGCCAAAAGKCCAGGCAGAAGTAGCTATTCATTTAGATAGCAATCTGATAGCAAATCTACTGCATAACCCAAAATGATATAGTAAACTTAAACAAACAAACAAACACACACACACACACAAACCCCAAACCAACCAAACAAAAAAACCCCACCACACCAACACAAACCTGAAAGGATSAACCTGGACAAAACTGTTAGTGGATATTCTAAAGTTTGTTCTTTAAAAGGATTCAGAAGGCTAAGATTTCCAGAAAGACYAGTAGTGTTTCCTAACCATCTACACACCCCTAGTAAGAGTTCTGAACATGTTTTGGAGCTTGTGGCAAAGGCACCCAACTCRTGTCTCTTGAAAGACTGATCTTTTAATCCTGTGTTGACTACCAAAATTAATCAAATGATGTTCAATGCATCTACTAGTAATTAACAACAGGTAGTTCCAGTTTTTTAGAACCCTGTGGCGGTAAAAGTAGTTCTCCCCATAATGAGAGCTTTGGTGCTGGTGCCATCTACCTTTCTCAGAGATTCTTGATTCACTGATTCATTGATTCATTGATTGCACACTCTATCTCTGCACCTAACTTAGATGGCATGAGCTGCCTCACTGKAGTTTAGGAACTGGGGTATTCATGCTACAGTTCTTGTTTCTTAATCCTCAGTCCTTCATCTATATCACTCTAATACACTGCATCCTGAAATGTCTGAGAAACTTGGTGAACACATGATACTCATGACGGATGTGATTTTCTTGTTTGGTTCTTTCTTAGAATGGGCAATTTATTTTCTTAATCCTTTTTCGGTAATAATGATTTTCATACCCCTGATTATTATCATTGGGTTTTGTTACTCTTACACTCMTTTTTTCTTCCTTTGACACTTTTTTGGAGGTATGGATGGAACAGCCAGTTGCACAGCATGACAGAGAGCTTTTACTTGGCCTATGCTTGAAGACATGGACTGAGCAGCATTGCATTAACAAATGGATGTCCCACTGCCAGTGTACCATGAGGGCTGAAGGCTCCCTATGGAGAATAAAAGAATGGCAATATGGGAGAAAGGGAGCAGTGTGTTGGCACAAGGTTTTAGCAAAGTTGTGCTCCGTATTTTTGTCCCTTCAGGRAATGGAAGGTAACTATGGCTTCATTACTGTGCCTTGTAGAACTATTGCTTTTTTGATAAAACAAAAAAATTGTTATTCGTCAGATCAAGATTTATCTGGTCCATAAAATAAAAAAAAATACCCTTACTGGCTCTAATTCACAGCTGAACTAGTCAACATATTATTAGGCTCACTTATTTTGTTTGCAAATTCAAGACAGAATTTTTATCCACTGAGATCTGTGTTTCCTTCTGTTGGTGTACAATAACTGTAATCTTCCATGTTTGTGTCAGAGCCTTTCCCAGCTGCAACTCCCCCTTGACTCTGAACAATTCTGTGTGATATACATGCCATTCAATTTAGGAAAAACAAGGCACTCAGCAGGCATGACACAATTAGTTATTATATTCTGCCTGCTCCAGACTAAGCAAGTTCATGTCCTGGAAATGTGGTCAGAAGGTTGGCAATAGCTCCTTTTAGACACACAAAAAAAGGGAACATGGATAGCTGTATTTTTCTTAAATCAGATTATAATTGACAATTGTATTAACATGAGTAAAATTACATCTTGTTAGCTAAATCTGCATTTCAAGAAACACAAATGTATAAATTTAATTAATTCTATCGTCCATATGTATAGGTATAATTACTAGTCAAAAGTGACAGTTTAGAAATAGGTTGGGTTGGTTGATTTGGGCTTCTTTCTTTTCTTAAACAGTTATGGATTAACAGAGAACAGTTGTAAAGTGATGAAAGATATGTTGTCTGAGACCATACTTAAGGAAAAACAACAGTAAATGTCTCTGAAAAGGGATTATTCCAAGACTTAATCTTTCTTTTAACATCAGAATCAAAACCAAGCACAAGGTAACAAAATTTATAGATGGCACAAAACTGGGTGTTACAATGAATGCATCAGGAGGGTTATGTTCAACAGGAATAGATCTGACTGCCATTGTATGAGGACCTATTCAAACTGAAATCTTGTGTATCATTTTGGCAATCCTCATTCAAGGAAGATGAGCTCGAAYTGATGTAAAGAATAAGGAGTATCATAGAAAACCTATTTACTGCAGAATACCATGTAGTTCATTCTACTTCAAAAAATACAGAAGAARATGAAAGAAGAAGAAAGGACCAAATGTTTCTCAAATGCTTCACAAAGGGGAYGTCACAGAAAAGCAGGAATACTCAAAACTACTGAATAGTACTGACACAAGAACAAATGAGTACAATTTCACCATAAATATGTTTTAAAATATGTTGAAAGAAAGTTGACAAACCTAAAAGAATAATTTACAGAAGAAAAAAAGTAGAAGAAACCTGACAGATTTCAAAGGAGGGTGTAATAAATTAATAAAAAAGGTTGCATAAGATGGTTACCAAGTACTACATTCTGCATTTCTGTGTTCAAGACCAACACCATGAAGGGTATTTCAATCTGGCAGCAGTTAATACAGGCAGGGAACCACTATTAATATACTTTGAACCTGAGAAATGCTACTGAAATGCTGTGGCAGTAAAATTATATTGCTTTCAGTACTCTAAACTGGAGTTCAGCATACACGTAAATCAGAAACAACAAAGTTCACAGCCCTCTTTTCATTCTGGTGACTCAGTTTTATTATTTAGTTTCTTACACCATTAGACCARTGTAAGTGCTTACATGACTACATGCTGAATCAGAGCAGAAAATAGCTGTGAAATAAACAAAAAAGGGAATTAATTACTCTTTTATGCTCAAGCCATGTTCACTGCACWGTCTACAAAATGTTGTTCTAACCTAAGAGAAGGATGAAGGCAAGAACAGCTTAGGCAAATGACAGAAAAGACTTGTACAATAATGTGTTAATCTTAGAAATATAGAATCATAAAATAGTGTGGGCTGGAAGTATTACAAATTTTGACATGGAATTTAAAGAAAAATTAACCACTAGAGATTAAATAAACTTATGTACAAGAAAGAAAATAACTTAAAGGTTAATAAAAAACTTTCTAGAAATATTTTGCCTTATATTGCATTTTCTTGCCTTTCTAAAGCTTGAAAAACTGTAGAATGGCTTAAGAATGTCAACAGAATGAGCACTGGGCGAAGAAGAGATTTCAGATCAGCTTTCCCTCTAAAGCACAAACATGGTTATATGATAGGGCAATATCATTGTGTCCATGCACTTGTATTTTCCACAATACATTTGAAATTGTCTCCATTTTATCTGGGGCTTAAAGACTTAAAAAGTGCCATTAAGTTTTGGTAACCAATTAAGAAAAACATTTTGGTTTTAGATTCAAATATCTTCATTAGCCATACAAGATTAATTAATGTTTCTTTGTATTTTTCATATATATRAAACCACAAGAAATGCTGAGAATGACAAATTATTAAGTTTTTACTTCTATTTTGAATATTCTTTTGTACATAAATGCTCTCTCCAGCTGTACATGACAATGGAGACATAAAGTTGGACATACTAAATAAAATTCCAAGTCAGGAAAATACAGGAGCTGAGATGCATTAAGTGCTGACACTTTCATTTGAAGAAATATTTTAGTCTATCTAGATTAAATTTGGATTTACATCAACTGAAATATACGTGAAGAGAATATATGAAATATAATGACTAAATAAGTGGAATTCAAGAGCAGTGTTTTCAAAAAAACTCAGCTAGTGTTTCAGTTGATTTGTGTCACTGAACATTACATATTCCATACATTTTAAATGAAAAACCTCATCTCCTTGAATTGCTATGCAAAAAGAAGAGCTGAAGAATTTATTAGATGATGACTCTTTACCTTAGGACCCTCTGAATAAATAATCACATGAACWGATTGAACATAGCATATTAAGAAATTGGGACTGAGGAAAGTTAGATTGCATATACCAATATGATTTTCACTTGAAGAGAAGMAGCAGTAACAACCATGAGACGCCTATTGGCTGTACAAAAGAGGGATATTACCTTTTAAGCACTGAAAATATTAATGTTTGAATGGCATTTTAGCAGGAATAAAGGGAAGAAGAATTCAGAAAAAAACATCCTGTCCTAAAAGTGTGTAGCTCTAATGTAATTATTTTTTATTTTTCTCAGGGAGATATGATCTATAATATTAGCCATGATAACAATTCCAGTGATTGAGAGAAACAAACAAACAAACAAACAGTCCCCCATCCCATCATTGAATAAATGTTTTTTTCAGTTTGATTGAGTGTAAGAATGAGCCATGTCTAACAGATGTGAGCTTTACGGCTTTACATGTTGCAGGATGTACTTTCACAGTCAAGTGATGGGGATGGTCCATGGCTCCCATCATGTAATTCCAATTAAATGGAATAATCATGAATTATCTTAGAACATTATTTTCAGTTCAGTTACTGAAAAATTAAGAAACAGACATAAATGTAATTAAGAATCATTAGAAAACTATTTTTTATAACAAAATCATGTAATCAGAGAATAGTCAGGGTTGGAAAGCACCTCTGGAGATTATCTAGTCCCATACATGTGTTCCTCAGGGCACTGGAACAGTTCTCTGATTTAAATAAAACATAATCTGGAATTAAGACAACAGAATTTAATCTAGGTATTTTTATCTTAAGTTAGGTAAATCATGTTAAATTTAAAATTATTATTGAATTTAAATATGAATGTGTTACCTTAATTTTAGGCTATTAGTCAAATGCAGAAATTGAGAAATCATGGTAATTAGGATGAATCTGTGCTACAGAATGACAAGTAAAAATCATACTTTAGGTACACATGATTATACCATTGTATATTTTTGTTTGTTCAGCATTAAAATATTAATAAATTCCATATTTGTTTTAGTCAGAAAGTTGAGAGTTCAATATAATCCTCAGAAAAGTTGTGAGTCAAGAAAAAAAAGAAAAATTTTTTTCCAAAATTGTTGGCCTAGAAAAGCAGATTGAGGCCCTTTCCTGAACTATCTRATGATTTTGAATTTTCATATACTTATGAAAAATATGTTACTGTATTACAAAGTAACTATATAGCCAAATACAGAAACACAGCAAGGATAAGGAAAAATGAGTCCTAGTGAGGGTAACRGAAGAGGGARCAAAATAAAGMTCAGCAGAATTTTCAACATCGATAGCAGGTTGTTACTGACTAAACCCCTAGGGTTGGAATGTGATTCATGGAGGAAAACCCAACAGAGGAAGAAGGTTCTTATGGGCAAGGGTGTTGATATGCCTGTTCATCTTACACAGCAGTGCGAAGAAGATGACTTCAKCTCAGCACAAAGGGAGCCAGAGGGTCACTTCTGCTATAGATAAACCACTACCAACAGCTGAGTAGATCAACTGGTGGGGTAAATATTTCCCTGAGTCAGCTAGATTTAAATAGGAGGAGTGAAGTATCAGACTCTGACACAGACTCTGAGTAAACTCATCAGGACTTGCCTKGTCTCCTTAAAAGAAGCTGCAGTTCAGGACAAGTTTATCCTCTGAGACTGYTTTGGAGCTTAGTGTAAAACAGGTGGAGGGAGAGAGGATATAATAAGGATAGTGTGTCCTAAAAGTGTCCCAACACAGATTTGAATCAGAGTATGGTCAGATGGCCATGCTTAGCATAATTTAAAATGTTCCTGCTCCTTAGCTTGGATTACTATTGAAAACATAATCTAGAAAGCAATTTCAGAGAGATGTTTATGTGTTAAGGCAACCATAAACATGATGTGACAGTGTATAGAAATGTTATAAAAGTGTTAAAATGACAAAAAGTTACTCTAGAGAAAGAACAAAGTAATTTTGTGTAGTTATCAAAAGCTATTAACTAACACGTATRTAACTTCATTCTTTTGATAATGCAAGTCTCTTTAATTTGTTCTTTGAAGTACAACCAAAAATGCCTTTTCTATCATACAAAAAAGAAAACCTGAGGAAAAAAAAGTAAAAGCAAAGAGAACTAAAGCTTTTWTTAACACCTCTCTCCTCCCAAACAATCAGGGAATATTCTGGACACCTAATTTGATTGAATTAATTTGTAAATACAGGAAAAAAAGTCTTAATTACAGTTAATGGCTTTATATTTATCCTTCAATATGATGAAATAAAAAGACCTTTGTTTTTTTGTTGTTGTTTTTTGTTGTTTTTTTTTTTGCAAATCTCCTTCAAAACAATGCACCTTTATAGGGCCTTAAAATTGGCAAAGGTGAAACATTGCAATGTTGTAACAATATAGTTCAGGAAGAACCAAGTATGCAGTATTAATCATATGAATATTTGTCCGAACTTAACTAAATATTTCTGGTCTATCAGCTTAAACAGGTTCATTTCAAGAGTAAAATTTTTAAATTGATAATCAAATTACTAAGTTTGAATTATCCTTCATGCTAAAAAGAACAATAAAAAAAATGCTTAAAAACAAAAAAACCCCCCTGCAATTATATTAAATTTTCTTCAAGATACCAATTTTGAACCTTTTCAGTTAAAAAGTATGAGACTGAAATTTTTCATCCACATTCAGAGGACAAACAATAATAATTCACATTTTATGATAATGGACCTACTCACAGCCTCCCTTATAATGCAGAYCTTGCCATCTTTTAGAAATTCTCCATTAGGATTTGTTGTATACATAACTCAGTACTCAGGTGTGAGACACAAGTTTGGCCTCTTCACCCTGGCTGAATCTCTTCCTAGGCTGAGAATACATCAAAATTACCTCTRTCAATACTTGCCAATTTTCTGATCTGAATGCACAGAATTTACCTTGGCTCTTGTACTAATTGAGCCCTGGAATTCCTCTCTTTATAAAAAGAGGACTTTATATGTCTTATGCCCTTATGAGGTGAAATGCAGCATGTTAAGACAATATTTGCTGCTGGCATGGCAAGAGTGCAAATACACATAAATGTTGTGGTATGGTGCTGAGGAAATTGGAATTCAAAGAATGCTTTGGGTGGACTGTTTGAGGAGCCAATTGCTAAGACATACCTTAAAGCCATCCTGCCCAGTTAAGACTAGAGAAAGCCTGAGTTCAGTCTCATGTTCTATTACAATTTCTGAGGACATAACCAATGCTTTCTAATGCTAATTGAAAGTATAAGTTAAGTGGAAAGTATATCCTTTCTGAAAATATGGAGAATTTTRAGTGGAATACATATTGTCAGTCTTCTTTGGAGCTGCTATGACAAGTGATCTCCCTGTCTTTATGYCAACCCAGAGGCTTTATGAACCCATTTTCTTCCTTGCCCTGTGGGTCTGGCAGCTGGCCCAGGTCAACCCACTACATTTCATGGCAGGAAAGTAAATAAATATCATGAGTACATTTACGTTGCTAAAAAAACCTGCCAGCCAGGAAACAAGATAAGGGTTTGGATCTTCCTTTGCCCACCTAATTCAAAAGCTAATCTACTCCCAGTGAGTTTAGGTACTCCTAAGGAAATATGCTATTTCATTCTAAAGACAATTACCTCAAAGTAGTACTCATAAAGGACAGCAAAACCATGAGACTGCCTAAAGTTTTGCTCCTTCTGCTCCACCTTGCTACAAATCCAGACTGAATCTCTRCCTCTCAAAATCAGGTAAAAAACCACACTTTGGTCATGTGCAGCACAGACTTTTCATTGTATCCCATTTATTGTGAAAATGAAGATACAAAACAGCCTTGCAGAGGCATCACAGGGGACCCAAATGATACAAATCATGAATGTACTGTTTTTATCCTAATGCAACTGGTACTAAGCAGCCTGGATGCAAGCCAGCCCACAGTCCTTGATTTCGTGTCCAAGGATTGATCCTSATTCTCTGTTGCTAATGGGAAGAGATGAAGTCACTGCACTTGCTTCCTTCACATCTCCYGTGGTACATGATTTTGGTCATTGTCAGACCTATATTAAAATTTTTAAGAGTTATTTTCATTATGAACATCTTTATTACTTCACTATTTCTTTGCATTCATCTGCTATAGCTTGTTCTTTTTTCACTAGTAATCTCTTTGGGGTGTCTTAAAAACTATAGAAAACCAAGGCTGCTGTGGGATTCTTAATAGCACCTGAACACAAACCAGAGACATTATTTTACTTTATTGCAATGTATCTGAGACAGATGAAGAGAACCAAACCAGAACAAATGCAGAAGGGAAATAAATATAAATAATATAAATAAAATACTGCTCTGATTCTGGGTTCCCACAAGTAAYACAATAGCATGATTTGCTTTAATTTTATTTCTCTTACGTTATGCTACAAASCTTGACACTGAAACATAATTCAAAGCTTCACACTCCTCAATTTTAGATCTGTGATACCGTACCTTCAATAGTCTATGTATCTTGTACAAAGAAGTCTTATTTATTTGTCGGTTTTGGTTCAGGGTTTGTTTGTTTGTGTTGTTTTGGGGCTTTTTATTTTAATATCTGACATCATTCTTTCCCAATAAATATTTTCAGATCATCTTTCCARCATATCTTTCAGTAAGTTTCCTGGCCTATTCGTATGAAGATTCAATTCTTACCTTCTGAAACACTGCATGAGAGACAACACACCTGAATTTCCCATTATGCTTTCACATAACTTCAAAAAATGGAGTAGGCACTAAAGGGTAGTGTACCACCACTACTAAATAAAGGTAAATGTGCTGCTTTATACAAAATTCTTTCCAGTCTGACAGTGTCACAGTGCAATAAAAGCCACAACACCTGCTATTTGTTATCAAAGTCAGAGCCGAGAGCATAATTGATCAAAGAAATAATAAGGAAATACATTACGGGAATGGCATTTTTTTGCAATGGAAGAAAGCAATCAAGAGAAATAGCGATTTAAGTGTGTCAAGTACATTACTGACATGCCTAACATTTACAATGTACGTGGGAAATGAAATTTCTAAACTCTAAACTCAAATTCTCTAGGTACTGAGTGGAGAGAAACAGTTGGGATTTTTTTTAAGCATTAATTATTACAACCACTGCCAAATAATTCAGTGCCTTAGCAAGCCAGGACAAAATGCCAAAATACAAAAGTTCTTATACAACTCTGTTCTTCTTATCTGTACAGGTACTAGGGAAAGATTAATATTCACAGACTGAAGCAGCATTTGAAGGTGGATGCCTGCAGCTTTCCTTTAATCATGAAGGGTCACTTCACTTCAGAACCCAATGCCAAAAAGACAAATAGTGCAAATTCACCTTGACAGCATTACCTCTGTTTTCCCTGGGCCTTGATCCACAGATCCCTCTTCTCAGCATACTATTACAATGATTACTACAATCTAATTTAGTTGTGCACTTATATCTTGTGGAGAAGCRACACAAATGTGAGCAAACAATGCAGGTTGTTGGTGAAAATAGTACTGTAAGGTGTGACATTGTTGTCCCCATTTTGAGGTTTAATTTTGAAGTTTGCATTTAGGTCTAACATGATGAGGTAGTGATTTTTTGTGAGATATCTGGTCTTGAGTAACTCCTTGATAGTAGATGAAGTCAAATGACAGATTTCTTTGTGCTGCTTAGAGAAAAAGTGAAGTTTTTAATATCTTCAGAGTTACATTTAGAGAGTTAGAGATCAGATCTTTCTCTTCCTGTGCAAATGTCATCTCAATATTCAAATCAATGTTTTGTGCATGCTAAGTAGGATATCAGCTAATTTGATTACTTTGTCTTTCAGTAAGTTGGGATAAAGTTGACACCTGCTATGCCATGTATGACTCCAATGATTTGGGGGTGAAGTACTGCCTGAAATGCTCATCATAGCTTAAAAGAGGAAATTGCTGTCATGGAGAAGAACTTTACTAGCTTAGGGCTAGTACAGCCCTACGTATTCTGATAACATAAATGCACAGTCTAAAGTCTGTTAGCCACATAAAGAACTGTATTTCCAACAAAACTAAAAAAGTGTTCTGAAGTAAAACTTTGTTTTGGAGAATTTTTTATGGAATTTCTTCATATTCATTTGCCTTATTACCACATAGGAAAAAAGCAAATATTTTTTGTATGGTCTACCATACAAACTTATGTAGTCAAACTTATGTAGTTCTATGCATGATTTGTATGATTGTTTCCATCAATCTATTTTTTTGCAGAGAGAATAAACAAATGGATTTATAACTGGAGAAAAAAGAAGAAAATTGCTAAGAAGCAAACATCTAGAAGACAGCATATCAGATCAGCAACTAGTAATTTTCAGTATATTAATTCTATGCTAATAGTAATAAACCATAGTAATTTGAAAGTAGAACACAATGGTAAGAATACCTGTGACATTTATTGCAACTTGACTTTAAGAAAATGTTCAGAAAACTCATCAAAGTTAACCTAGCATTGATACAAACTATGATATGCCAACACAGCATGATATACAGAAGCTCACTCTGATAATGGTTTATGTAATACCTTCATCCTTGAATTTCTTTTCAGGCCTTAATCCATATAACAGTGTCTATTTCAGGAAACAAAGGGATAATCAGATGTGGTAGAAAGGTTGATTTTTTWATTTTATTTATTTTTTTAATTTATTTATTTTTTTTTATTTTTCTTACCAGAAACAAGACATTTCTTAAAGAGTGAATTTCATCTGATCTCCCACTGTAATGCTGTTATGGATTAATTATTCTAATACCAGAAATATTATACGGATATTCCTGCTTTGTCATGTATGATGTTATTCCTTTAGAGAATAAAACTATAAAATTGAACTACATGAAAGAATAAATAATAAATGAATATAGATAAATATGAAACAAAAAATCTCTTGGGGAAAAAATAAATATATATATATAGGAATAAGAAAAGAGGTTCCTTGATCACTTGGAATTTCATTGATGCCATTAGCCTCTACATTTTCTGAATTACAATATTGAGATCTATAGCTTTATAGACTCACAGAACAGACAATAAAAGATTAAGTATCAGAGATTTAAAATGTGTGTATCACTCTCTCCTTTCCCAAAAAAAAAAAAAAAAAACAACAACAATTAAATTCTTGTGTTATGTTTCAGTGCATATAGACACCAACATTATATTAAGGGATGAAAGAAACCCTGGATATCAGATTCTTTCATTAATTAACACAAGCATAAATGTCCACTGCAGATAGTATATTAATTTTTCTCCTCTTCCAAAGTTGATTACAAAATAAAAACCTGCAAAAAATATACAAATGTAATAAATCACCAAAGAAGCTATGCAGATATAGTGGGCTATGAGAGGGGAAGGTGTGAAGGCCCTGGAGAAACACAGAACTTAAAATCATACAAAAAACCCCATAGACAAGCAAGAAAATAAAGAAGTCCTTACAAAAATAAGYCCTTCCATAATATATGCAAAATCAATAGGAGTGATAATAATTAGGACACCAGTAAAATTATCTTATATGTCAASAAACATGCAATAGGAAATAACATGAATGACACTTTCAAGATAGCTATTTAAGGTATAACAAACTGAGGGTTTGAAGTAGTTWAGCATAGAGTTACCTGCCACCAGGTTCCTACATATGCTTGGACTTACAGAAAATATCTTTTCATGAAGTCTGATGAAACTAATTTAATATGAAACTATAGTTAAGTAAGTTAAGTAAGTAAGGATTATTATTTGCAATAGGATGTCACCAGTGACTCCATTCCATAGAATTCTGTTGATGCTTATACTGTGTCTTGTGTTTTCAAACTACTTCGAAAACAAATAAATTAGATTAAAACATTTCAACACAACAATAAATAAATTTATCTAGCGAGATATGGAGGCCTGCTTTACCCATGAAAGATGAAGCTGAGTGAGCAGATTTTATATTCAGCTTATTTTAAACCAAAATATTAGCAACTATTTCATAATTGGAGAAACTTTTCTATACCCAAAAGTGGCCAAAAAGTTACTACTCTCACTGCTAGTGACAGCCCACAGGCCTTGTAGGGTCTGTGGCTGACAATGCAAGRCCCAGCCATGCCTTCTGTTACCAGTTTGTTATGGGAACTGGCTGAGCGAGCTTGGCAGCGAGTAGCTCATTACCCTGGGCAATTTTCTTATGGCCTTGCCAGTGTGAGCAGAGGCTGAAAGCTGTGAGGTTCTGGGAWTCTAAACAACTCCATGCTGGTCAAGTGTTTTTCCCCTTGGTTGAGCAGTGGTGCAGATTGCCCAGGGCTGTTGTGCTGCATCAGTCTTCAAAGGTTTACAGGAACATTCTGGTGCAAACTCAGATCTGACCCTTCTTTCAGAAGGAGGTTGGACTAAACACCTCTTGAGGTTTTGCGTGCAGGCTGCAGCACTAGGACTATTAGATAAGGACTGTTTGTGCTTTAAAAAACKAGATATAGCCAAGCACAGGTGGGTAGGAGAATTAGGGTATGGGGAGGTGGAAGCAGGGAGAGGACCTCAGGTGGAGCACACATTGAGCTTAGTGAATACAATCATAGTCTGCAGCCATTAGTGCCGACTGCCAGCATTAGCTWTGTGATTTTGCATATTCACATCTGGTGCAGAATGATTGTTAAGGGAGAATTGCTTTCAGTATGCAGTGATAATGATTAACAATGTGCAATAACTAATTATTATCAACGTGTGATGCTAATTAATGTCAATCTAGTAAAGTGTTGTTTTAACAGTTTGAGACTGACCTGATTTTTCAGTCTCGCAAGCACTCCAATCACAGCTCTCTTACACAGGTTGTAAGAGCTGGCTGTGAATTGTTGCAGAATGCCTTAAACATTCTGAGTGTTCTTGACTGTTGATTAAAACCGTGCTGAAAAACTAATACATGTAATCTTAATAAAATTAAATGAGCAATTATTTTAAAAAAAGAAGAATATTTTAATGAAAAGCTAAAGTAGATTACTTTTTACTGCTCTCTTTTTTTACTGTAGAAATGCATGAAAGAGCTCCATCTCAAGTATAGTGTGCAGTACATGTTCTGTCACCTGGAAGAGTTTTATAAAATCACATATTGAAAAGAGGGCAAATAT
>QVAJ01000014.1:5762913-5786851 GCA_003546035.1 Mixornis gularis | reverse complement strand
AGTATCAGTAACTAGAGGAAAAAAGGTTGCATTGGCTGGAGTTCCCAGAAATACATAAATTCAAATGGTGAATTTCAATGCATTTCAATGCAGATGTTCAAGTATRTAAATCCTCCCGGTACAGGAGCCGGGGACCATCAAGTAAAACTAATAAGAGTCAAGTTAAAACAAAYAGCGCAATAATTGGCAAATAGCAGGTTGGAGGAGAGTTACTGATTCTTCTGTTCTATCAGCTCGTTTACACACCTAAGAAAGGAGCTGCTGCTTGTGTTTCTAACCCTTGCAAAGTATGAGTATCAGAAAGGGGGCAGAATAGACAAAAACATCTATTCTGGACCATTATTTTGTGAAAGGTACCAAATCATTCAAGTGTGTTCTGCCCTCAATATGATTTTTTTTTGATGCAACCAGGTAATGTTTCGGAGGGCAGATGTATTTWTTTTATTATTATTTCCATGTTATCTGATGGGCATAAAGTAAGAAGGATGTTAGAAAATACTGTTGAAAAGAGCAGCAGATATTTTGTTGAATAAAGTCCTAGTCCATTTTTCTCTTCACTGACCAAGCTGACCCATACCTTATGTCCTAAAAATTATTTCTCAATTGTTGCAACCACTGTGAAAAGCAGATATACAAAAGCAYATACATAAAAACTCTTACTGATTTATTCCCTGTTCTGAGTTGCACAGCCTGTTTTCCCAAACTACTGACATTTTTTTTCCTGTTAGGTTTAAACATAGTGTTTGAATGGAATTCTAGSAATAGTTGTTAAAAAAACATGCAAGATAGTATGCTTTAAAAAATGAAAATGGCCTTCTACAAACACTTTGAATAAGTGGTTTGAAATCTTTTAACCTTGCTTCAGAAATTATGAAAAGAAAACTGCAGGGTGTTATAATAGTTATATTCTGTAGTTAAGCTGTTACATTGTTAACAATTGTATCAAGGGAAACGGAGCAATCATTATTTTTAAGAAATATCTCTTTAAAACTCAATCAACTTCAGACCAAATAGAAGGGAGATTTAATACCACATGTCCAAATTCAGTTTGCTGCACACAGTAGGGGACATGGAAAAGGGTKTAAGAACACCTTGAGCACAACAGACTGGAAAAAATGGTCAAGTCACAAAATTCTGAATAAAAAATAAACAGTTTTACTCTTACTAAAACCAAGAAGAACAACAATTTATATTTTAATTAAAGTTAAACTTGTTTGATGTGAAAAATTTCAGCAATTCTAAGTAACTAAAACATAGCAAAATAAAATAATCAGGTTCTGATTTTAATTGCAGTGAGCAGAAAAAAATGGCATTTAAATGTTCTGTGACTCTTCAAGGCACTTAAACACAATTTCATTGCTTGCTGTAAGAAAAAGGACCGACAGAACATCATAAGAGTTGTTATATCATTTTGCTTAAGAGAATCACTACATAACATAAAAAACCTGAATCAGTTCTTGCTTCTGAAAATGGGTAATAAGTTATTTTCAATCAAAAACAGAAGAAGCAGCAGTTGGAAGAAAAAAATATCATCCCCTTGTGAATACTAGCGGTGCTCTATGCTACTCCCAAAGAATACAATTCTGACAGAAACAAAATTCCTCTCTCTTGTTTATGCTCAAGGCTGTACAACTATCAGTTCAACTTAYGCATGTTCAGTATCTCTCATGGCCTCCGAGTTTCTGACTGAATCCCTTACTGATTTTTCCTGTGCAGAACAGCAGACTCATCCGTCTCTACTTCCATTGGAATGCTTGGTCAGGTTTTTAACTGTCCACAGAGCYTAAGTGGGATCATTCTGAAGCTCTTTTTTCTCAGCTTTCGACAGGTGTACACAAAATACCAGAGACGGTTCTCAGCTGTCAACCTGGGCTTGAGGGAAAAACCTAGGAGTTTGGTTCCTTGGAAAAGGGCAGTCAGAGCCCTGAATTAATGTAAAATACAAAKACATTATTTACCTTGACCATATTTCTCATGCAAATATGTGAAGCACTTCGTTAACAGAATGTGAAAAGGAACAGTTGAACAACTGACTTTTATTTAAATGACATGACCCAGTTAGAGACTTTCCCTCCATCCATTCACAAACACACTTCACACTTTCCTGCATTTTTTTTTTTTTTGTTAATAGAAACACATTGTTCTAAATTATTAGAAGTAGATTTCAGAATTATTAGCTCCTAGAAACTTCGAAAGCTGTTAATCTTGCTTTACAAAGACTGAACAAGTRTATTTGTATCACTCCAGATATTGTTTGGGGTGAACAAGTCAGTCTTAGAAGTCAAGCACAGCCAGGAGTGGCAATGTTTCAGCTGGAATGAAGTTGCTGATACTGTAGCTCTTACTGGTGGCCTTAAATATAACCTACAGCAAAACAGAAGTTTGACAAGCTTTTTGTGTACCATAAATACTATAAACCCAAAAGGCACTGTTACTTTTTGGCAATACTCACTGAAAGGTCCAAGAATTAAAATAAATAAATAAATAAATAAATAATAATAATAATAAAAAAAATATATATATATAAAAAATCTTTTTGTAACCCAGTGTCCAGAAGGACTTAATTTCAGTAATGGCAATAATTCTATCAAAATATATCAGTCTCATACTATAAACTATTGACTGTACTGAGCCTGTCAGTCCAATTTGGCTGCTATCATATATCTTCAATRGGAAATAGGCTAAGAGGTGAGTGCTGATCTATTTCTGTGACCTTTCAGGGTTTATAGGCAAGAGAATCCTAGTATTAAGATTGTGCAACCCTACCTTACATGTAAACTCCAATCTTTTACATAAACCTCAGAAAACCTTTTACTAAGATATGTGGTGAAGCAGTTTCTTCTCAAATATGATGGATGTCTTAGTGAGCTTCCAGAGAAATCTTTAGGAATAACATCTATATCTATTGCCTTTTCATTAATAGTGGAATGGTCAAATAATTCAGATATATTTCAGATGTTTGTATCACCTACAGTTATTCCGGGGACAACATTTGCAGATACAAATGTTAAACAATGTGAAAATGCCTTACTAGCAAAGAAATGCAGCAGAAATAGCAGAAACACTTCAGCTTCCTCAAGTTCTGCTGTGAGTACCTGAAGTGGTTCCATGCAATAAAGATTTTTCTGATTGCTTTCTTAAAAGRATTGCTAACTCCATAGGGTGGAACATTACAGGTGGTAAAAGGAGAAAACAAACATAGTTTGATGACTCAGTGGCCTTAAGGGTCTTTTTCAGGGCAAATGAATCCCTGATTCTGTGATTCTTTACAATAACTGTCCCTAAAGGTTTTACACTGTCTGCCTCTATCTAGTGGAGAAACAGAGGGCAATTTTGTGAAGTTTACACTTTACACTCATGTTATGATTGGAGTTCCTTTAAGGAAACACTGTACTTCATAAAAAGGGAATAGAGATAATTCTGGGGGGCACAGGGGGAGCTGGTGTTATTTGAGGGTTTATTTTGATTCTGTTTAATAAACCTGAAGAGTTGTTACTCACTGATACCACCAAGATTAACACTGCAAATCAGATAATCTTGTAGTAGCTTCTATCGGTTCATATTTACACTCTTCTCTAAAGAACCTCATCAGGAGAAATTTCTTTCTAAAAGTTACAGATTCATGCCACGCTAAATGACCCAGCTATTTTTTTCAAATTTATTTCATTTTTGCTTAGAATTTCAAGTTTGATGAACAATCAACTTGTGAAGTTAAGTCTTTCTGAAGAGAAATCTACCTTTCTTTTTTTTTTTTTTTAAAGGAATTTTTTCCCAATCATTTTGGCTAATATTCATGCTGTATAATTCAGGGCTTAAAAGTTAACTTTTAAATTTAAGCAGTTAAACTTTTTCATGTAAGAGATTAATAAAGAGGTAAAAACCAAAAGGAAATCTGCTCATCATAAAATAGATACACCTAATTCTTTCCATTAGCTATAAAGTGAATCTAGGGCTACTAGTTTGTATTTAATTAGCTTAAATTGCTGTGTGAGATAAGACTGACCTTTCATTTAGCAGGACGACTTTCTGTCTTTGAACTTTTTGGCTATTAGTCTGGGTTTCATTAAGGCTTTGACAGATACAGGCTTACAAATCCAGCTGTAACAAATGAGCAAGTTACACTTCCTTCTATTTTTTCTGGCTAACTGCTTCTGGTATCCATCCCTCTCTCTCTGCTGGCAAATTCCTTCAACAGGGTGGATTCAGTGCCACATCTATCAGCTTTAACTACACTGGCTAGATTTTAAAATAAATTCCAAGAATTTTCACTGAAGTGGCTCATCCCCTTTCCTCCTCTATAATAAAGGCAGACGCTTCCAGGATGGAACCACTAAAAACAGTTGAGGAAGAGARAAAAGAAAAGGTAGTGGATGTTAATGTGCTATGGCTGGTTAGCTAATTCAAAACATGTTATAATTAACACATATTTGAATTCTTATCATAACCATTCTTGCATTGTACTAAGAAAACTATACTAGTGAAAATGATATGTTTTTCATGATGTATAGACTATATTCGTTGTRTTAAGCTGACTAGGAAATAAGGGATTGCATGTAGAGTGATTTCATTCATCATAGTTTAAGGCAAATGCTGAGTCTATAGGAAGAACTGAAGGTGTCTTTTTAGGGTAAAAGGTATCTCTGAGTAGAGCTGTTCTTAGAATTTTAAAGAGGTTCTGACTGTCTTAGTCATGACAAGCAAAGCCATTTAATCACTTTTTTCCCAATAAAAGGCATGTCAATAGTACCCCTGTTTTCAAAATACTGGTTCCCATTTCTGAAAATAAAATTTGAATCTAAATATGCCCATTTGCTAAAAGGAAATATGGTTTGACAGGAAAATAAAAAGGCTAATGAGAAAATAGAACCGACTAATACCATTTATTACTTTCAAAAAATATTGAATATACAAAAAAATAGAAATGCAGGAAAAATAGTATCATTTCTAATTTTTCTGTGGTATGTTACACTGTATTGAATTCAACATATGGTGGGGAGGAAAAGGAAACAGGAAATATCCTTGTTGTTAATGTGAGAAACAGGTAACTTTGGAAAGACAYATGCTGACAATTTGAAACTTCTTGCTTTGTTTAGGTGTCATTTAAAACAACTTGCTACTTTGCTAAGCCATTTCTCAAAGGATATTTTTATTGAAAATGTTCTGATTAGGTGTGCATGTTGTCTCTGTTCTACTGTAGAGCTACAAGTTACAAATTAAGCAATTCGTATGTCTCACATTTATTTAATGGAACAGAGGTAAGGAACTGTATTATATAKGCTATCTATATTTATTGCAATAATATTGCATAGCCAGTGTTTGAATATTTTTAAAAAATGAGGAAAGAATTTGAAGGACTCACGAACCTCTCTGGASAAACAATAATAAAATAAAAACAGACTTGTAGATCATGTTCCAAGGAAGCAGAAACTGAATAATTACTGAATTACTGTCTCTTAATCAAGGAGGGACAGGGCAAAATTGATTCTGTCTTTCCTTCACATAGTATTAAGAAGAAATGAGCAGAAAAGTCCTAGCCATAGGATGCTCAGCAGACCTGAAATAAAGGGCTGTGTCACAGAAGTAAAAAACTTCCTTAATTAACTGAGACGTAAATATTTCTATACAGTAATTTCTTTATTGTCACCTGTGGTCCATAGAATGAAAACCAAATCATTTTATTTATTCTATTTACATAGGAGAAAAGCAGATTTGTGTTCCAATCTGGTCTCATACAGTTACTCTGAAATATTTTCCCTACTTATTCCCCAGGCTTTATGTATTAGCAGTGTAATATAAGCATCTGAATTACAATGAATGATGACTTTCCAAAACTGAATAAAATGGAGACCCCCACCTCATGAGCTCACTTATTCTTTGGACACTTAWTTTCTGCTAAACATTCTGGCAACAGCTAGGCAGAGTAAATCTGTTTTACCACTGAATAATCTATATTCACTGATGTGGTCCAATGATTTAAAGTGGATATTGATGGACAACCTTAGCATAGTTGACACAGTAGAAATAACTGCTGGGGGACAAAAAAAAAGAAAAAAAGAAAAAAAAAGTGATTTGAAAAGTTCCATGTGTCTGGCATAATGCCAAATGTCAATGACACATTTCTTATTACATCATAGTGGCATAAAAGTCAAGAATATTTTATGCTATGGAGGTTTATATACCAAAGAGTTAAATAGCTGTCTGGGATTTGGTGGGTTTTTCTATTCTTATTGCAATAAATTTCAGGCATGACTGAAAGCTTACAGCTTTCACTTTTTTTTTTAAGCTAGATTTTGTTTACTAGGAAAATAATTGACCATAGAAAATAWAATTGTATTTAAAAATACAACTTTACAAAATGAATACAAAAATATTTTATTTTCTGAGGTTTTGAAAATATTTATTTTAAACTAATTTTTTATTGGACATAAAATAAATTGATAGGAAAAAATTGAATTTTGTGACAAGTTCTCATTTTGTCTTAATAGCATACTATGTGTGAATTAAGTAAGATATTTAGTGAGATATCTCATTGTTTAGATTTGCTAAGCATTAACATCATCTAATTCAGGAACAATTTCCCATTACCAAAAAGCTCTAGCCTGCTTTATATATTCAGTCATATTTCTTGCATATAATTATCAATCCTTTGGCATGTTTTATAAAAGTCCATTTTTTTTCTCAATGATGTTCAAAAATAGTTGTATTCCCTATATTTTCTTTTTACAGAATTCATTATTTTCTCAAATCTATAAATCATTCATACCTTGATTTTTCTGTAAGTATTCACTGGTTGGTTGTTGACATGTATTTAAAATGATCTCTAAGATTTTTAGAAAGCAAGAAGGCTACATTTGAGGTTAAATTGATGAGAGTYCTCTTTTCATTATACAGGTTGTTATATAACTGAAATTTTTATTTCCTCTTAAGCACAAGAATTAATTTAGCACTCCTTCAGTTTTCATTTTGTGCACTTTGGGCACCTTGATCCTTAGCAACACAAAGAAGAGTGGATGTTCTGCTGTTTGTCAGTTCCGGGAGTATCGCCGTGTAGTTTCATGATTTAATAATAGCAAAACACTCATCAGCCAGAATGTTTGGAAATCTTTGTTTAATGCCTTGCAATGCATATTTTCAAAGATATGACTTCAGTGTCTAAAAGTATTTGACAATTTATGACAKTTTTAAGCTGCAACTGCAAATACAGAGTCTATGTTTACATCTAGAGGCACTTGCATGTGCTGTATCTAACGTTTATGTGAAGTAGCTTTAATATTTATAAATCTTTCACAAATCACAAGGAAACTGCTGTGATCTTGAAGAGTGTCATGTTTGCAGCATGGGCTGCTTATCTCACCATATTTAAGTAACTAAATATAACTATACAAAAATTATCTTTTGGTAAAAAAGACATGCACATGCAAAGAGAAGTGGGAAGAGGTAAAATATTTGAGAGGAATATATTGTCTCTTAGTAACCATAATGAGAGTGTCTTGGGAATGATGTGCTGCTTGGATTGTCTGATGCCAGACTCAGAATAATTATTCTCTGTTTGTTTGCTGCTGCTCTTGTTTATAGTTCCAGCAAGTGTTCCATAGATGCCAATACACTCACACACATGCACACACACAGAGAAAAATGAACATAGGTAGTCACTTATCTTCTTATCTCTTATTTATTTATTATTACATGCTGAATCCTTGTTAACTTTTCTCACAAACCAGAGGACCTTGCCACCTTACAGGTGACCATGTATCCTTTCATTCCACATATCATTGCAGTTTCACATACACTTCCAGCCTTATCTAGGAAACAAGTGGACTCCATTTGTTCAGTACCTAATAGATTATTATGATTAAAACAGAGCCATGGACTAATTATATGAAAATTCAGTATGAATAAATTAGCCAAATTAAAAAGTCATTTTCTTTCAGTTAGAAATGAGGAGATACAGCAATCTTAATGCACTTAAGAGCAGAGTGACAATAACCCATTAATGTGACACAGGCATGAAAAAAAAACCCCTATTTTTCAAATATATGAGGTGAGCTATTTCTGGCATACATGGTAATATATATAACTGTCTAACTTTGCTTCAATATATCTCACCTGATGGAATGACACTTAAATTGATATGGACAATTCAGGTCACCTACATTCTAAAAACAGAATATACAAGAAAAGGGACTTCAATCTTTCAGAATGAAACAATAAAATKCTAGTAGAATGGGAAAACTTAATACTACAGGACTGAGACTGATAATTCTGTTCACTTCTGCAAAAAGATATGTAAGCTAATGAGCAATGTAAGCACTGAAGTAAATGAACACAAGATGAAGATTAATAAGTTTGGTCTTTAATTGCCCCTCATAAAGCAGTTATTTTAGAACCTAACTTCTATGTCAGAATAGCTGAACAAAAATCTAAACAATTTTAAGAAGATTGATTGATGTCAGACAGCACTTGATTCCACCACAGAAGATAACCTTTTTAATCCTATATTTTCCTCATTACAAAATGACTGTAAACAATGATCTCAGTCTTGGAGAATGTAATTACATTCTTCTAAAAGAGTTCAGTGGGGGAGGATAGAGTGATCTGTGGATAAGCATCTCCCSTATCAAAGATGTTTTAAGCTGTGTCTCTGCTGTTGGGGAGATTGATTCTGTGTTCCTTGAGGTGCTGATCCCTCCAAAGTTTGGATACAGGGTCTGATGAGATGTGATTCTTCATTTCACTCAGTTTCCAGATGGAAAGGAAGGGAAAGTACATGAATTTAGGAAACAGTCAGGACATCTACTGCAAAGTGCTATGCATTTTTATCAATCAATGTGGTTCTTTTTATATTTAGTGAAGAAATATATATTGGAGAAGCAGCAGTTTGTGTGTGTGTGCAGTACACGTTTAGGATAGTAATGAAAAATATTTGCTTGCAGCTGCAGAAAAGAATGATAGATGCTTWAGATGAGACTTTTAAAATAACAGTAATAAACCATAATATATTTGATTGAATTCTTTGTCCTTCTTTGCTGAAAACTTTATTGGTAATATGGCCTGGATTTTCAGTTTCTCTGTATCTTCCGAGCCATACTTTCCCAGACAGCTCTGATTYTAATTAGATATYAGGATAAAAGATGTGCTCGCWCACTTTTTAGAAACTCTGATGGTGGCATGCTGGAAATAGAAGTACAGCTGACTAAGRGAACTTTTGTATCTCTTTATTCCTCTTCAAATGAGGCAATAATGGTGCTGAAGTACAACCTTCTGATTTCCAGTAAAACAAGAATATGACAAGGAAAAATTAAAAAAAAAATACTATAGTGGCTATGAATTACTAATTTCATAATGAATATGTAAGTTAGGAATGCCAAAGTAAACCTTGAAACCCGCCAGGTGTTTACAACAGGGACTGTAAAAACCTGTCATTACTTAATAAATACTTCCACCTGAGATTTAAATGTTTCTGATCAGAGTTGCAAATTGATTTAGTTYGTGGTTAGAGTATCTGTGTGCTAATGAAATACTTCTGCTTCTTTCTTTTAATGGTGTGAACCTCTGAAAACTTTGGGTTAGGGAGAACCCAATAAAGCTAATAGAATATATTTATAGAAGCTATAGAAAAATAATCTAAAAGAATTAGATTATAGAATAGAAGCTATAGCTTCTATAGAAGCTATAGAATATATTTAAACACAAGGGTCAGTGAGCCATAAAATCTACTTCCTCAAAACCATCCTGAAAGAAAYCAGAAACCTCACAGAAGAGACAACTATTCTGAGAAACAGGACAATCCATACCTAACATGGAGAATATTTTAGAGTAATGTGAAATGAAAAGCAAAGCCATTCAGGTAGTCAGAAAAAAAAAGCAAAAGGTACTGATTACAAGGGACTAGATGAAATAGAGTAAGACATTGTAATCCTAAGCATCTCACAATGTAGCTTTTACATGCGTAAGTCCCAATGCAAAATGCAGTTAATGTGGAGAGCCTGAGCTCCTACTTTAATGCAYTGAAGAACTAAATCACTCAGAATGACAGAGTTTATAACAATGGCTCTACATTTGCCTGAAGCAGCTAGGAGGAAACTGTGCAAAAGAGCTATGACTCCAGATCAGYCCTTCACAAATGCCTAAAGAACTGGGCTGCAGGGAAAAACTTTTCAGCACAGAACTTACAGCCCACAGGCTCTTCCTCACTTAGGGAGTTTGAAGGAGGACAGCAAAGAATGTTTTCTTCCTTCCTTCATAAGACACTAGAGTGTGTTCTTTTGGAAAAAGGCTGTAACAGACACCACACTTGTGATATACATACAAAATTCTTGCTGCARTGTTTTCATAGGAAAGTTTAAATTCTACACTTCCAAGAAAGTGTTACAACCTGAGCTAGATGTTGTTCTACTGTGAACAACAAAATCTCTTTTCCCATTGATGCTGTCTATATTTGCAAAATAAGTTACACTGAATAAAAAATGGATGACTAATAGAGGAGATGGAAGAGCCATTCCCTAAACAAAAACCTAACAATCTAATCCCRTAAAAACAGTACTAATTTAAGAAAACAGAGGCTTATGTTTAATATACCTTTAAATGGAACTTATTTGATTGATTCAATGACTGCCATGACCTGAATCAAATCATAAGCTACTGCAGCTGGATAAAACATTTCTACTTTTATTTTTCAGTCATGTCAGTCTGCCTACAGTCTTAGTACCAAAAAAGATCATTTGAGCATGACTTCTTTCAGGCATAGAGGCGGCAAGATGTAAACCTGAAACATAAGTTATTTCTATTATTGTTTTTTGCTCGTTTCTTTGAAAGTTAACCTAAGGATAAATGGAGAAAACTGCAAATTCTTACCACATATAAAAGTCTGTTCCATTCATGGGAGACRGGAGCAACACTTGTTCACAAGAGAAGTGTCTAGGAGGAAAACTACTGTGTCATATTGACCAGGATAACTCAATCCCATTTCTCATCTTGAGGAAGGTTGGAATTTACCACAGAGGAGAAAGGACTCACTTTTTACCAATKAACAAAATAAGTTGTCAGGTAAGAATTCTAACAATTTTCTTTTACTCATTTCCCACCTTTCTTTTTTTCGTGAGGTATAAAGAGAAAAGGAAAAAAAAAAAAAAGACAAACCAAAAAATGTACAAGATATTATGAAACAGGAAACATTTTAATTTTGTAATAAATTGATAATTTTTAAAATTGTTAATTCCTATATTGTTAAGAATTCTACCAGTCTGAGACAAATACTATCTTTAGCATTTTTTTTTTGCTTACATTTTATTTTTCTAAGTGCCATTAACAGAAACTATTCTGCATTACAATGTAGTCATCCATTTTTGTTGCAGATTTATTTTARTGGTGAAAGTTTGAAAACAAGATGCATTTTAAAAACAATATGAGGTATTGGCTTCAGTTTGTAAGGGAAATGTGTTTCTGCTTGACTGAGCAAAAAGAGTTCAAAGCAAAGCCCTGTAGTATTTTCCTAGTAATTATTTGAAAAGTAAAGGAGCCAGTGATAGAGTTCTTGCCTCAGAAATGGTTAAAATACTCTCTCTCTAGAGAAAAAGTACTAAAACAACTCTTCTAGGCAGAGCCTGGAATCCTATCAAACTAAAAATAAATCTGAAACTCTCTTCCTGTTCAGAATAGTCTGCTGTTATACTAAAGGTGGGCCTCTGGCATTCCAAAACAGCAACAACATTGCAGACATGGTGGTCTTCTGTTGGGACTATCCCACTCTGCCTCATTTCAGTTTTTATTTAATACTTTTAATGTGTTARGAGGTCTTAGGGATTTGGTCTCAATGCATCAATAATTTAAATATAATCAACACTTTGTGGAACATCTGTCTTTTTTCATCACTTGAGCTAGCTTTAATTCCTCTGGCAATTGGGTAGACCTGGGCTTTGAGGTTCACGATATRACTAACTTGAAAGTTTGTGTGAAATGAAGCTGCAAAGTTCAACAAACTATCACAGAGGATTTATTCAAGTATATGAATAGGAGTCAACAGTATAGAAAACACAGAAGTGGAGAAGAGAAATACTTTTTTCCCTTTGAAGTCCTTAGCTGTTATCCTTAGACCATGCGATAATTAGATCATGAGCTAATTGAAACATACAAATTAATTGCACTGATTGCTATTTATATGAGATGATAGTCTTTTCCTGACAAATTTGCTTTGATGAAGCAAARGAAGCACTTGACATTTTGCCATTGAAAGTCAATTGCTCTCCTGCACCAATTATAATGACACAGTATTTGAACTCAATTGCCTAATGTGCTGTTCTAAACAAAAAAAAAGTAGACAATACATAACCTAAGGTGTCCATGCTTTTAAAGCATGGYGTAACAGTGTAACCAAAATTTTAATAAGCCTAGAAATCCTTCATTTTCAGYGGGTTTTGGCAGACAGTTCTTAATTTATTAGGAAAAGAAATTACAGTCTTTCAGGAAACTGATAACAAGCTGTTGATTTCTCCATGCTGGGAACAGCTTTAAAAGAAATTTTCTGTGACTCCCTAGACTTAGAGAAAATAAAAACCAAGTAATTCACATAAAAACCACTAAACTTAAGCAAGAGTCATGGAGTAAAGTGACAAGTGGAACAAATGAGTTCTATCATGACTGTAAGCTGAACTTCTCTTGCTGTTCATCTTTGTTACAAAAGCAAGGGCTGTAGTACATCAAAAAACAACATAAAAAAGGATATTATGATTCTGMATGTGAACATGGATCATGGTGTTCTAATTTCCTTCCACATCAGCTTCCTTTATGGAATGAAATTAATAGCCCATCATTTGTGACTCTTCCACCACTGGTTGCTTCCAGAGAAGAGCCAAACAGCCTTTCTTAGCCAAATTGTTCCTTCAAGTTCAACAGTCARTGTAGGATTTTAAGTAAGAAATATTCACTAGATCACAATAAGCACCATTTTATCTAACAACTGTTTATCATATGATGTATAACCAACTTTGTAAGACAAGTCTAGAACCCAGGTTTGTATTTTGTACTGTAACAGCTGATCTAGTCAGCTTTTATTAGCAATGACTTTTCTTTCATTGTGTATTGTTTCATTATTAACACAGGAACTTAATCTCCTCTTTCTAGTTAAACTGCCTGCCACCTCCACCTTCCTTTCTATCCGTAGYTGGATGGTTACACTGCTTTTTGAAATAGATATCAGAGGACAGCACTTCTGGCTGAGAATCATTGGTAGACATGTGAATAAAAWTGGAATGACTTATGGCGCGAGGAAGGTTCCAGCTCTTCCTGATGTCAGGGGCTAACACAATGTCAACATTCCCAACCACRGAGCAGAGGCACAACCACCAAGTCACTGCCCTCTTCCTATTGTCACTGTAGACACATATTTCTTTGACTTGATGGCCTGAAGCCATAAACAGATTTGTCTTTCAGCTTCACTGAACATCACTGGGACTGCTTATTTGAATGCTTATGGCACCTTTTTATATCTTGGTCTGCTGGACTACTATTACAGGGTGAGACTTGTTTCCGGTGTTTGAATCTCCTAATAAGGTTTGTTGGCAATTTATTAGTTCAAATAAATTTTGAATGCTACCCAAACACAGGTCTAATAATTATCTACAAGCAAACACAAATCATCAGTGTTACTATTCTTAATCTTTTGTCAATATGTTGCTGTTTATTTTGAAAGTCACCCACGATGAGCATCTTGGGTGATATCCTTTTATTTCAGAAACAAATCACAAAACCTCAGTTGAGTTCAGTAACATTGTGGTTTCATAACTTGTATTTTTACTTACACTCAATCTCTCATATATCACATTAGTCAACTAATAAAATGCATTTATTCTTAGTATTATTAGACTACACAATTATTAAGACTTTAAAAATACTAGTCATACTAGAACTGAAATAATTTTAAAATAATTTGTGTTTTAAGCAATTATTAAGTTAAAACTATTACAAAAATGATAAAGATTTAAATATAAAATTAATTTATTAGAAAACTTGTTCTGATTTGTATTCTTAACAGTACATTTACTCTGTTTCTGCTGCAGTTGAAAAGTCACAAAAAAAATTCTAAACATTTAAATCATGTTTTGACATAGTCTCCATTATCACATTAGTCAAGCCAATACATGCAGTAAAATTCTCCTTCAGATAACTTGCTAATAGAGCTAATACCTTGTCATATAGTAAAAGAAACTTTGAAAATCCAGGGTAAAGAGTTGCAAATATAAAATGTCTCTAGATTGCAAACTACTAAAGGATATATTTTGACATTAGGTCTATTGAATTCTTTTGGTGTTTTTTCTTAATTGCATGAGCTAGCCAACACAGAAATGCTGAATCAGATTGGTTTTGTTCAGCTACTCTAGAGAAGGATGAACTCCTGGTCAGTGAAACCAGAAATTGATTAAATAAAGCCCTGGCATCCTGCTCTTTTTTAATAAAGCTTTATTAAGTCAACTCAGGAAAACAGATGACTCTTCAGAGTCTTTGCTGGAAAAAAAAAAAAAACAGTACACCTTTAGAAACATCTACTGAACTGGCCAAAATAACAAAAACATCTTAATTGGAACTATTCAACCCACATCACTCTCTTGCAGTAATGTGAAACTTACTTTAAAAGGAAATAAAATATCACTAAAAACCTGTAAGAGATGAAATTGTGATTTTCTTGGAGTCTTCTGAAAGCGGGACTTTGAGATCTAGGACATGAATGAGAAGCTGCTAGACAAAATGCATTCCCCAATAGAAACCTGATGAAAAGGTGAACGCAGAGAAAGCCATGACAACTGCTTCTGCTCAGGCCACACATGTTGGGTAAAAAGGCAGTTATAACAGAAGCGTGTCAAAGTGAGATTGCCGTGATAATGATTTTATCAAACTTTTACATCTCACAATTATAATAGTTTATTTTATCTAAATCTTATGATCTAATTGTAAGAGATGCCTCTTCCTGGGTTAAGGTGCAAACCAGACCATATGCCAAAGTAAATAGTACAGATTTTATTTAACAGTAAATGTGAGGCAGAGAGATGGAAAGAAGTAGGAAGGGAGAAGGAAGGYGGCAGAGCAGGGAAAGGATGGGTAGGGAGGGGAGAGAAAAAGAGCACCATGGATCCCTGTGGCTGTGGCGTTCTTCAGGTCCTTYCTTGGTTGTGGGAGTCCCCAGTCCTTCTGGAGGTACCATTTTTATACACTCCAAGCCCCAGGTGTCCACAAGGCATAGATGCTGTTCCCATTACTTGAAATGGGATGTRTGTAACAAATTTCTTCCTTTCTCACTGTATGCCACCATATGAATTTTTGTCTGGAGAGTTTAGCCAGATCTGTCTCGCCAGGCATGGAATTATTAACCTGTTGTTGCCATCTGTGCAGATCCTGGTGTCTTTTCACAGACATTAAACCTTTCCACGTAAACCCATAACACAAACCTTGCAGAAAATACTTTAAAATTGTTCATAGGGAAGATTGGGATTTGGTAGTGTTTGGGATTGTTTTGTGTTTTCCAGGATAGTTGAAAGAAACACATTTCCAATCCGGAGAATTAAGAAAGAAAAGGGAACAAATTAATTCCCTGGGATATACTGTGTTGAAAAGATTTGAAAGCACAACATTAGTGACCTTACTGTCTAGCGTCAGACTCTTATATGCTCTAAAAAATTACTGGTGAATRTCATACTGAATTAATACTGAATGGTATTGAGATAAAGATGGGTAATTGTACCTACCTTTTTTTCTATTCCACTAAAATAACTTTCCAATTGAAAAAGATAAAATTTCATGTAAACTAGAGTTTAACTGTATTAAAAAGAAAGAACCAAGCTGATTTTTCATTTTCCTGTGTTTTTGCTGCATAGTCATGAAACCTCCTCTATTTTGATCTGTTCCTTTTCAGTACAGTTAAGATGTACAGAGAGCTGCAAGAGAATTTTTAACTTCAGATACTGCTTGGAGCCATGAATCTGTTTTTGCAGTGGAGCTTATTATGCCTCTCTGTAGAAGGAGGAGGATGCTCGCTCTTCTTAACCCAACTGTGGCTTTCAAATGCCTATCAGACTCAGCAGAACTTTATTAGGAAACTAAAAATACAGAATTTCAGTATAAGGATATGATAAACAGAACAAATTAAGTGCAAAGTACCGAGAGGAAGAACAGTTCACCTCTTTTTGTTGCTATTATTCTATTAAACTTTCCTCGCTATTTTTCTTTGTAACTTATTATCACCATAAATTTATTCATATGTTCAGTATTTATGTACTGTGTTCTACAGTTGCTAGATAACTATTTTTTTTCCTAGGTGGATCCAGAAGTCATATCATGAGGCTGTACTGGACATGAGTGGTCCAGTAATGGTTCACATGAACAGAGGGTTCAGTTCTCTTAAACCCTCTGAGGCTCTCTTTTCCAGGCTAATCAATCCCATCTCTCTCAACCCTTACCCAAAGGAGAGAAGCTATATCACTTCATAGGTTTAGTCACCTTTAGCTGAACTTTCTCCAGTACAATTTCATCCATGCCACTCTTGTACTGAGGAGCCCATAACAGGACACAGATGTGGTCTCACCAGCGCTGAATAGAGGGGAATGTTCATCTCCCTTCTTCCACTGGCAATACTTTGGCTAACTCAGCCCAGGACATCATTATCTTTCCCCTTGCTGAATTTCATACTTTCTACCAGACTACTTCTCTATATATCTGATTAAAAAATTTTAAAAAAAAATCAGTCTCATATATACTAACTCAAAATTTCAAGATGATGTCATCAATAATATAGTTGTCATATGTTCGGTAAAGTGAATGAGAAGAGTCTGATGCCTTAACAGAATGGTTTACTCAAATGACACATCTCAGGATGAGCAGCATAAGGTTGAGCACATTCTAATAGTGGCTTTACAAGATAACTATGAAAGAGCAATCAGGGGAATTCTTTAGCYAAATTTTCCTGAATTCCAAAGATTCCTGAATTCTCTTCTGTAGAGCGGTAGAACTTCCACAGGTTGGGAAAATAAGGGACTATAGGCTGGATTTCTATTTTGTGGTTAGACCACAACCCAGAATTATAAAATTAAAAGTTAATAATGCAGGAAATTATCCTGGCTATCCTATGACAGCATGTTCTGGCCTATATGAGGATGTGGATCACTACCACAACTCAGAAGATATTGATTTCTATAATTTTTATGTGGAGCATGGTCCTAGAGATGTGCATGGAGTACTCCAAGATCGAACACTTCACTCCAAGTCTCCAAGATCTTAGTTGAGAAATGTGCCATTCCTTCATCTTAATCAAATTCCTGTCACAATTCAGTCCTTCACAGAAAGAAAGAAACATTACTTTAGACTCCTACAGATATATCTAAAAAAAAAAAAAAAGTGAGATGTTTATATAGATTAGACATTTTCTGGGTTCAGATGGCAGCTAAGCTTTAAATCCCACATCTAATTTCTACCAATATCATTCATGAGGCACTAAACTGCTTTCTACTAACTGGCCTTCATTACCCAAACAGATCCATTGCCATATTTTAGACTTTACTGGAACTGTTTTTAAAATAAATCATTACTCATCGTCTCTATCTACACTGGTGACTGTATCACTGTATCCATCTTAGGAGAGATGTTACCCCACTATGTGGTACAGTGATTCTTGTATATTTAGCTCAGGGCTAGCTATCTCCAGAGCAGATTGGTGCTATCTGTACTACAGGTCAAGTAACCTTGGGCAACCAGGGTCATATGTAGCTCCTGAGAATCAATATATTTCTCTTTTCCTGTTAAAAGTGTCTGATATAYTGTGCAGATTATGCTGTAGGAGAGCTATTTTTATGTTTTTCTTTATTTAGGATGTGGTATTAGGTAATATAATAATGGCAATGCCTGAAAGAGCTTAAGTGTATTCATTAATGTATAAAGGACTAACTCTGGTAATGTTTCACCCATGCTGGATTTGGAGAGCAGCACTGAAATCAGCTTCTAAARCCATGAGAGAATATGTTGTGGGGAATACATTGACTCACATTCACAAAGATCCTGGGAAAAAATTTAATATTTACACAGTGTAGATTTGCAGAGATGGAAACAAAATGGTGATGTGAGCAGCCATAATTAGTAGCCTGATTAGAAGGAGAATGTTACTGAACAGAAGGAAATGTCTGTCGAAAAATACTGACAGACAAATTGCTTGCCAGCCTGAGAGCCTGGGAACTAGGCCTTGGCAGCAGAAATACCCTTGAAAAGTGCAGCTGGCATCTATGAAATACAGCTGCATACATAGAAACAGGAGGCATCCTGAGATATCATCAATAAGTGTGAAACCTAAGGAACTGCAATGTCAACTTATCATCTCAAAATTGGAAACAGACTGGGAAAACAAAATTTGTCTGAAAAAACACAAAACTTCATCACGTATTGGCTCTTACAGGTGAAAAATAGAGACTGACAACCTCTATTGTCTGTTCAGAATGCTGGTTATCGATGTGGTCATGCTTCTARTAAATAAAAAGGGCTTAATTTTCCTTTCCTAGACAGGCTGAATTCTCCAAAAGAAGCTTCTACAGGATCTTGGACTCAGGCTGGGGATGCCTGGATGACTTCAATTTTGTGGTGTAGGTTATCTTTGAAGAAAGGCTCAGTCTGTTATTTCATTGGTCCCACTTCTGGGGTTTGTCCTCTACCTCTGAGATGGTTCGGTTCCTTTCCTCTATCAATATGTCCTCCTCTTTGGGATTGTTTCACCCCCTCTGAAATCTGTCTAATTCACTTGATAGTGCTATTACATATCCATGTAACCACTCAATTGTAACTACCCACTATTATATCAATTATAAGTTTGTTTTACTAATTATAAGTTTCTGGTAGCTGGTAATAGAACACAACTGTGTTGCTGTTTTACAATTGATGGTTGTTGTTGTATGATTGATTGCTGCTACGATTCATTGCTACCACACTATTGATTGATATTATATTTATTGTTGATAGTAATCTTTAATAGTTTGATATATATGCTWTTTTTTTCATTTTATTAATTATAGCTTTACTTGCTAGTGGTGATTCTGTGGTAGTATACGTGCTAGTGGTGATATGAGGGAAATTTATGCAGTGATCTGCAATAAAGAGACTTTTAGAGGATTGTACCCTTGTGTATTATGGAATCCTAAGAACCCACAGTCACGATTTTTATACACCCACAGAGCAGGTTATTTTTTTGCCTGTGACAAACAGTGAGATAAGCTACTTGACAGATTTACCCACTTTAAATATGTCAGAGTGCAGTGCACTTTCACTGGGTCCTTTGAGATTGTGGAGGTTGTAGTATTAATATCAGTTTTACTTGTAAATATATCTGATGTTGAAAACGATTTCTGATTTATCAGAGTGATTCAAAGTAAACTGTATAACACCACCAGATATAAGTCACAGTTAGCAAAACACAGCAAAGGCGGTGCTCAGTTCAATCACAACATCATTGTGATTGCCATTCCCAGTGGCTGTGATGTGCTCACTATCACCATCCTGGGTGTCATCAGTCAGCAGGAAGTAATACATGGGTTGAAGCCAGCTCAAGCCTTTTGCTCTCCTAGAAATTCTTTTATCAGTTCTTTGTTTTTATACTCTGTGTTGGGCTGAGACACATATTCATTCCCCTTCTTGTTGGTCTGGCTGACTCAGGGAAATATTTACACTTTTAAGGAACACAGGGAGAAACATTTACACCACCAGTCATCCAGCTCAACTGCCGATAGTGGTTTAACTGAAAAAAAGACCACCCTTTAGTCTTTTTGTGGTCAGTTTCTTTGCACTACTCCCTGAGTTTCTTGGACACAACAATTTTCTCCACCCATTTCTACTGAGATTTCTTTCATTGCAGGGGTTTGTTGATCAGTCACAAAGTGGCATATCAGATCTCCCAATAGGATAAAAAATTTTAAAATGTAGGGAAGTTATTTGGCTTTCATTAGTAATAAAATATGAGTTTTTCTACTCTGCTAATGTTGCTTTCTAAATAGAAAATTTTCTTCACAAAAATGAAAATTTATCCTACTTTAGATGATTAAGAATCATGAGACTTTCTGTAAAGTTAACAGGGTGGTTGTGTGACTAGGCTTTAGCTCCAGATGATTGATTTGGGATGATAGTGAGTGTACAATTATGCTGACTGTACTGAGCAATTCCAGTCTTATGGTAATTTCTAAATATTTTATTTCAGCCTATTATGTCATTATACTACAGTTTATATTTAGTATGCTCTAGTAAATGGCTAGTTATTTATTGGAGCCACTTTACAACTTTTCTAGTTTTCTCATGCCACCAACGACCTCTGCTTCAGCTGTGGACAAATGTGCACCTGCCATTCTGTTGGGATAAGCCATTTTTCTTCCCCCATCCTCTCTGGCAAGAGAGGGACAAAGACAGAGACTATAGGTTAAGATAACAATTAACTGAATTTACTGAAAGCAAAGTGCAACGGAAAAAGAAACATACAATAACAGCAGCAATATTAATAGCAAAAGTATAGGAAAAGAAAGAGAAGGTGCACAAAAGATGTTCACCCCCTCAGCTTAACTCTGAGTGGCAACTGGAAAAAAGACAGGATGGTGAATGTTCGTCACAGTGCTCTACCTGTCCTCAAGCCTGTTACAATGGAAAACAATGATGCATAAACCCCTGAAAGCTAGATCATTTACCTTTGTTAGGTATCAAACAAATTTCTCAACTCAAATTAGTTAAATTCTGATAATTTCTAAATTATATATAATTTCTAAATTCTAAATTTCTATTTATCCAGTGTCTAATGGTGTTTGAATGCAGGAATATATAGATCCAAAGTTATCCTTTTTTTTAAGTTATCAGGAAATTGTTCTTAGCTGTTCATATTTATTCTTTGCACAAAAATATACTAAAAAAAAAAATCCCCCAACATTTTGGGTAAGCTTCCAGATCTCATTAATGTTAAGCTTTCATTTCAGTTTTTGTAAAGATGGAAAACTGAACCTAAATATGCCAAATCATAACAACACTAACAATGTGTATCAACACAACAATTTACACAGATCACACATCATTTTCTCAAAGAGAATGATCCATAGTAATAAAAATCAGGTTGGTAGTAGTGAAAGGGGAGGCTRGTGTACTTGAGGTAGTCTGCTAAATTTAAAATTATTTTCTTTTAGACGGTAAAATTCATGGTAAATATAAACTTTTAAGGTGGCTTATCAAAAATCATTCTGAGGTAAGAAATGTAACCATAGTGAATGTTACAGGAAATTACCTTCATTGTCATRTAGAAACAAGTTATTTCAATGTGTGCAAGGCAAAACGATTGTCATTTAGATAATATATGACCCAAAGTTTCAGCTGCCAACAAATGCACTGCAGTGTGAGTGCAAGTGCTACTAAAATCGATTATTCTGACCTCTACTAAAATGTTCATTTTCAGCCTTTACACTCTTCCGGCATTATTCTACATGTGTGTACTCCTTCCTGGAATGCAACTCTGAAAATCCCTCTTGGGAAATGTTGCTGCCTACCCACAATTTTGCTGAAAGATGAGTCCAAAGCATTCACCTTTGTTTGTGTCTGAATAACTGTAGATCCCATTGGATGAGTAATTTGTACTGCTCTTTTTCATCGCCTTCAGTTTCCTTCTGAGCACCTTCTCTCCATGCCTGAGTTYCATCACTGATTTACATAAACTTCTTCTGCTAACAGATAAACATGGGTGTTTTTCTTTTCAACAGTCTTGTCCTAAGACTGGTAATGAATTACATGTTTATTTTGTTCTCATTTTCTTTAGATGGGAAAGGAAGCTAAAACATGGACAAAAAATCCCGCTAAGTTTTAACCTCATCAAAAGTCTACCCTGGATAAAAAAATTACAAAAATACGTAAAGTTAATGATTGATGACTAAAATTCAAAATTATTTGCAGCAAAATAAAGAAAAAAGAACGGAATTGTGTTTTACTGCTTCACATGAAACTTGTCTATGAAAACTTATTGGACTAAAAATGGTACATAGCATCACCTGAACTGATTTATTAATTTTTTGGAATGTCCCTGAATCTGTGCACCAAGCAAGGAATGACAATGACACTCTAGAAGGAGTGAAATCTTTCCTTGCTTCCATGTGCAACTTGTGAATTCCATATCCTGAGGCTTAAAGGGAAAACTAGGCTGTAGCAAAACTGGAGCAAYATATTAAACTCCTATTGCTCATTGTACTCATTGTGAAGGAACATTCCCAGTACACATCTGAATACAGATGACTTGCATTTCTGTCCCAATGCATACTGTGAAGGATGGAAACTATGTTTAGAATCTAAAAGTATAGGATACAATTATCACACATTTTTAAGTCGTTGTTCATTAATAAAATGCCAAGGTAAGTTTGCAGTGAGCAAAGAGGGTTTCCCACCAAGGAAAAATATACAAAAAAAATCAAATTTCCAAGCTGAAATTGAAAGAAAAGCAAACAAGCAGACGAGCAACACAGATTCTAGAGCAAGCACATAAATAAGGATTACTTCAATTATCACCCCATCCTTCTTCTGGAATTGTGCACTATTATGGAGAAGCCACACATTCCCCAGTGGCTGTTGGTGTTCTTCCTTTTTCTTGTGTCATGCTGGCAAGTACATTGATATATATATTTTATATGCTAACGCTGTTTTTAGAAGTCTTAACCCCAAAAACTTGGGAATGAGAATGATATACTGTGGGACTCATAGCTGTATATTTTCAGCAGATCTTTTCTTGATCCTAYGTAAATTCATTATTTTTCTTTTCTTGTCTCACTATCCTTTATACATTCCTTGAAGCCCCACAGGATTTCACTTAGAACTTCTTTTGACAGCATGATTTCTTTGATGTCCATTTTTTTGTGAGCTTTTAATGACCAGCAGGTATGTCTTACCCATGCTCACCTCCTGAAAAATTGTTTTATTTATAATTAGACCCCTGGACTCCATGGAAGTAGCATTTAACTTCATTTATTCTAGTGTAAATCAGCAGCAAATTACAAAAGCAAACTGGAAGTAAGTCTGAGTAAAACAATACCAGAATTTGACTCCACTGTGCATCAGTTGTGAATCCTTTTTTTTTTAAATTAGGGACAGACCTGAATTTTGTTCTATTTAAATATTGCACTTTTCTTGCTTGACAGCAAACCAAAGTAAAACAAAATACACCAAATGAAACCACAAGAAAAGCTTATATCTAAATTTCATACTATTATCATACCAAGATATCGCCCTCATCTTTGACTTCTGAAAYTAATAGTGTTTTCTGCATTTTATATAGATTTTTAATTAGACAGAAGCTATCTCTTATCACACAGTCTAGACTGAATGAGAAATGGAGAAATGGGACAGAATGAGCAAGCATTTTTTATTGCCTCAATCACCAATCACATTRTAGTTGGAATAAAACTAAAAGTAATGATGGATGGAAAGACGGCACCTCTGTATTCTGGTCATCTTTGAAAACATGCCTATTTTGATTTAAAAAAAAAATCTGTTAATATCTGTGCTACTTCCCAATTCATTAAAAAATCATTGTTACAAGGACTTCATATAAAAGAAACATTTTTCCTCTGTTTCCATCAAACACGTCTGTCACAATGCATTTGCTGTCATGTTAAAAAAGTAATATTTCTGGAAAGTAGCACTTGTGGGAATTACATTACTCTTAACATGGTAGCTGGCTAGTATAGGGACTACCTGAGGGCATTGCTTCCAGGCAGTTGTTTGAAATATTTAATGCCACATAAATCAGTTCTGGTATGGTTCTGCAAATGTTCATAGCATATTAATGTTGCAACTCTAAAAGAAAAGTGAAAATCATAACTGCATTTTTCATTGCACTTGTGACTTGATACTGAAGAAGACAACACCTGTATTATTTATTTTAACACCTTAGAGTCTGAGAGGTTCAAAA
>QVAJ01000014.1:5733540-5753533 GCA_003546035.1 Mixornis gularis | reverse complement strand
ACACTCACTAAATAATAAAATACAAAGAATTGAGATGAATAAATAGATCTTTGATTATTTTATGAGGACGATAATGCAGAAATTTTGTTTCTTTAATTTAATGTTTTGCAAAGAGTTGCCATGCTGTATGAATATTATATAAAAAGGGTCCAAACTTGTTCACCTGAAAAACATGTCAAAACCTTTCAGCAGCTTGCTAACARACCAGGAAAATGACTAACCCACATWCATGTGTAGCCTTGTGCACTACAGTTTCCCAGAWAAACTAACCTCATGGTCAGAACCTCCTTCATTTTTCCATGTCTTAGCAGGTAGTAATCAGACTCACAAACACTGCTGGCATTCATAAAGTAGTTTTTAATGCCTTTCCTATATAGGAGTGAAACTTGCAATAGGAATGGCACTTCCATTTTCAATTGAACAGTCTTGGGTGACATACCCATATACCAATGATTCTGGAACAATGGGCATCTATCTTGCCTTTGGATTCAAAGATCCAAGGGAAGTAACAGTGACCCATGATGACTTGTAGGGAGAGCAGCAGTACCTCATCAGTCAGGAACTCCTAGATTTTCACATTGCTTTTCCTTTCACATGCCCATTGGGAGTTCTTTAGAAAGACAAGATGTGAAACCTGTGTGGTAAACRGCTTCATTCAAACCTTGTACTTCATGGTACATAAAGACCGTATCTACTGTTATTTAAAAAAAAAGCATATCTTCAGGAATCAGCGCTTCCATGTTTCACAATATCTCACAGGCAGCACTTATTGAGGCCACTGAATATCCAATTTAAACTCCTGATGCAGTCACAGAGGATTTAGTTCAACAAAATCCTACCCTCAGAAGTRCGTTCTCTCCTAAGTTAAAACTTTGAGGTTACTAGTAAGTTATTGCAACCAGTCCATTTAATTGTAGAAAATCAACATACACYGAAAAATAAACCATATAATTTGCAGGATGGCAACTCAATTAGCAGAAAAGATGGATGGAATTCAGCTGCTGTTCCAGAGGTATTTTCTACATTTTACGCTGAAGTAATCTGGTAAAACGAGTAGAACTCAATTCTCAAATTGAAAAGTCTGTGATTTTCCTATCCTAGATGTCTGTCCTAATAATTAATCTTAAAAAAACATATTTATTCTTTCAATATCACTATCTGGCACACATTTTTCTTTGTGCATTTGTTTTAACGCAAAGGAGAAGAATCCTATAAAAGTACCTCATATATAATCTATATGATCTCCAATATGTAGTTAGGTAATTCTCTTGAAAGGTTAATGGTGCAATTTGAACCTGATTAGATAATTYTAAAATCTGATGTAGGTTTTCCATGATTTGGGTGAGAGTTTTGAAGATTTAATTGTTTAATAAAAGGTAAGGTTGTGATACTGTTTACTTATCCTTATGTGCTTCAAATAAGAATCAGAAAAGTTTATTCCTCTTTGGAAAAGAAATGTTGGCAGATGAAACTTCAGAATAAGACATTTCCCTTAGTAGTATTGAGCAAAATTACCAAATCCCTCATGACAGCCAATTTTGGTAGTTTCTCCTCAGTAAGTTGTCATCCTGGGTTCTGAATTTCAAGATAATCAGGGCAAATTAAACAAAAAAAAATTTTGTGGGGAAAAAATGCATAGTTTCTCCTTATGCTTAATAACATAGGCTTAAGTYACAACCCAGTCATTCAATCAGTTTTCAGGATGAAAGGGAGCAGAAATTCAGTTATTCATACAACTTCATGTAGATACATATCAAGTCACTGTAAATGCGTATTGAGTCAGCAAGATCTTTGAGGCARATTTACCCATTTTGCTTTCAAGGAGCAGCCTTATGAAAAGAAAAAAAAATTCAGATTATCTAAGAATTGGGAATCATTTAAATTATCTGAATAATAATGAATAATAAAAAGCTTTAAGTAAGGAGGTAAGGTAGGAATGCAAGTTAAAATAAATTATAGCAAATTTTTCTTCTTTTTGTGTTGGGACTTTGTAGAGTGAGTGTCAGCTTTCAGGACTGTTTTTAATTAACTCAAGGTATTTTATGATCTGATATTCCTTAAGATGCCAACCAAATCTCTTTTTCCAGTCTCTGCGTGAGCTGCTATTTCCTAGTTCCTTCCTGTGATTATCATATTTTCTGCTGCAGGCACACACTGTACTCTGAAGTCTTCTTTCTTCTAGGTACACTTAGTTGCTTTTCAAGGGAGGAATAGCCTTCCTTCCTTCCTGAGCATGTGACCTGTCTATGAGATATTTTAAACAGAAATAAATGTACAGTCAAAGAACAAATAAAATGCTCTGATACTGAAAGGAAGCATAGCATCTATTTGAAGATGGGTTCCCCCTGACAGGAGGCAAAATGTAGGTAAAACTATGCTAGGCAGTTTGGGGCTTCTTTTTTCTTAGGATTTGGCCCTTACATTGGTTACTTTTYGCTTTAAAACATTTATCTACAATTGTCTTTCAAAAAAAATACTATTAAACATTCGTGCAAAATACATTTGATATCATACAGACAAAAATTGCAGGAATTCAATATGCTCACCAAAGAAATTGCAGGAAATCTTGTTTGTGTAGAGAAGCCCTTATCCATTTATTTTTACTACAACTTATTTTAATTCAATAAAAATTGTTTTACAAAAACAGTTCTTCTAACACTGGTGTTTTAGTGTATATTCTTCATTGAATGTTTAATTATATGCTAATTACCTTGAGATCAGAACCAGATTCTTACTAAAAAAAAATGTATTATTTCACAGACAAAACTTTTATTCAGAAATATGTTTTTGGCTAAAAAATAAAATATTTTTATGTGACAGTTGAGTCACTTTGATTTACAGCTTTACTTCAAAGTGCCTAAAAGCAAAACTTTTTTTTTAGCTGAAGACTTCAATTTGATCCTTAACCATTTCTTCTAAGCTCTTTCCTTCACACACTGTAATATTATTCTAGGGTGAAGAGAAGCCTGTTGTAGTTATGCTAATGCAGACCATCACAAAAGAGATCCTGTTGATAGATTTTGATTAGGTTCATATTGTCTAAAGGTGAATTTAATCGAGCCTAGACATATACAAAAGTGTTAGTAGCAGTAATAGTAAATTGTTCTGGTGGATCTTTTGTTGCAGATAGAATGTACTTTTAMCACCACAGAGATTTGACTAGCAATATTACAATCATGTGTGGCTGTGACATGGATTATTTATATTCATTGACCCTTAGAACTTTTCCAATAACTAAGGTAGGTAATTATTGAGAATATAAAACTTGGAAAATGGCTTTAGAAGAAAGCCAGTACCAATGAAGCTTATGTGCTTGTATAGCTTCTCCAGATATATTCTTCCTGCTGTAAAATGTTACAGCAAAACACTGGAATTAAACTGCATACAGACACAACAGAGCTCTTCTGCCATTTTTACTGCACACACTCTGGGGCTCTACTCTGTCATTTCAAATCTCCAAATGTTCTTACAGCCCACAAGGGGTCCAAGATTCTCTGATAGTGACACATTTCTTATACCTAAGGATAGCAGYGGAAAGCCAATTATAATAGCTTCCCTACTAGGTCCTGTGGTGTTTGAATCTTTGTAACCCTTGTGGGTTAGTTTTCTCTGAACTGGACTGTTAAATTTCTAAAGAGACCGCCCTTAGAGGCAGTCACCATTTTCTGAATCAGAACTGATGAAGAACACTGTGGAGGTGACATGCTGTGCTCTTTCAGGAGGATTTTATTATAGTTACTTATGCTTTGTTAAGTTTAAACTTTTAAAATGAAGTTGAGGTGAAGGCAGTTGTGCTACACCATCACTTCTCATCGCCACTAACTTTATAAAAGAGAAGGGTTTTTAAAAGATTGTATATATACCTGAAGTCCATCCTTGCCTCTACCTTACTACAAACTCCACTGTTAAAATACTGTACTGTGAAGTCCAAGCATTTAAGATTTTGCACTGGATGAGACATGATATGTGCCCTGTAAATAATTAATTTTGAATTTTCTTGAAGTTTAATGACATGATTCAGGATAAAAACCAATTAAATCAAATTTCTTCTGACTGGCAGAAAAATTATTATTTCTCACACACAGTTGGCTTCTACATCAAATGAGGAGCAGCTTAAAAATTAAACACCAACTAAATTTAATGAGGGTGACCTTGAAAGGACAAAACATGGGTTTGAAAGGAAAAGACAGTCAGTAGCCTKAGGGAGAGAAAAAAATCACTTTAGAGGTTTATATTCTGTAATTTTCTTTATTATTTGCTTGTGTAAAATCAGATCACAAAGATCTAAAAAACTAATTTTACAAGAAGATTAAATTCTTAGTGACTGGAACTCCTTGTGAAATCAATTAATAGTTTCACACTGTCTCGCCATCTTGTTCTGGAGAACTACAGGTAAAAATATGAAACTTGGGAAGATTTTATTTCAGTATTTTCAGTATAAGATCTTCCACAAACCTCCATAAATTTACTTATTTTTCAAACTGTCATATTGAAAAATTATTTTCTCTACCAGAATTTGAGCAGAAATAGAGCAGACTACAACCTTTTTAATATAATAATGTTTTAGAACACTTTTGAACTTCTTTTCTCTCTGACAGTGTTAGAGGGAAACAGAAAAGAAATTAAAGACCTTGGGCTTTTCTAGTTTGGATAAAAGGAGACTGAGGGGTGAGCTCATTGCTTTCAGGATCTTCCTGAGGAAGGGAAGTACAGAGAGAGGAGCTTATCTCTTCTCYCACTAATTAGTGACAGGATACAGGGAAATGGTTCAAAACTGTGTCAGGAGAGGTTTACAGGTAAAATGAGGAAGTGTTTCTTTATCTAGTGGGTGGTCAAACACTGGAACAGGGYTCCTTCCTAGGGAGGGGGTTGCTACCCCAGGCCTGTCAGAGTTTAAGAGGCATTTATTTGGACAATGGCTTTAATAACATGATTTAATTTTGGTCAGCCCTGAAGTGTTCAGGCAGTTGGAATRGATCACTGTAGGTCTCATCCAACTGAAAAAGAAACTGTTCTATTCAGTCATGTGTGGGAACATACTTTTCATCATCAAAGTTCTTGCTTCATGCCATTTCCTTCTATATTCTCCTGAGTCAATTTGAATCTCAGGTGGATGTCTTTCTCTTTTAATTTAAGACTTTTTTTCTTTTTTTTCATTTTTCTTTGGTCCACTTCTAAGACATACTTTTGAAGGATTTGAAGTACACCTCTTTTATGAATTGATCTAATTTAAGCTCATCAGAAATCACACCTAATTGTATCAATTTTCTTCACAGAGTAATTGCCATTAGTCAGAAAGGAACTGGTCCTACACTATTAATGAAGAATGGAGTTTYCTAGGTATACATGTACCCAGGGAACCTCTTTGACATAACTTTAAATGGTTGGAAAGGAGCTGAAAAAACTGAGTTCACTAGAGTAACCCAGGACTGAATTCTTTCATGCTGGGAACAGTTTAAGTAACTCAACAGTTCAAATACGACTARCATGACTTTATTTTAGAAACAAAATTTATTTTAAATTAAACAGCATGCAAAATGATGTGGAATACTATCATTCTGCATTAATAATTACATATTTCACAAATTAGTTATTTCTAATCATCTAGGCCARTTCTTTGTTTAAAGAAATATAAAGTTCAAAATTAGATCCAATTGCTCTGTTCCTTCTACAATAAAGTTTTGAAATTCTCAGCCTCTCYGAGGAGCCTTCTGCAGTGCTTTTTTACTGGCTAGTGCTGCATCCCAGCATTTACCTTATTTAATGCATTGAATGTGATACAGACTGAGGTGTTTCCCTGGTCTCCAGGGAAGAATATAAATTACATGCCATCATGCTTTTAATTTTTAACCAACTACCCACACATCTCATAATTCTATATGTCGGGGTTTTGGTTTGTTTTTTTGTTTCATTGGGGCAGGGGTTTGTGTGCTTGTTGTTTGGTGGTTGGGGTTTTTTCCCATGCTGTTTAGTAATACAGGCAAGATAAACAAAAGATACAAAAAAAACCCCCAGCAATCTTCCCACTTCTGTAAACCTTTTATGATTCGAAATAATGGAGCTGGGCAATGAAGTGTTGCTACTTATTCTAGATTGACCTGAAATGGATATTTCCCAACTCACAGTTTTGCTTGCACAGTATTTATTTAGATCATGTTTTAACAATTTGGTTTTCTGAAGTAATAATTTATGAATGGGCATCACAGTTACTGTTTTGTTTCTGGGTGGTGCCAATGTTTACAAGGAAAGAAAATTTGAAATCACAAGATTTCTGCATGTATGTCTGTCATATGTTTCCATGAATAATGAGACTGCCAGGAGCATTTTCAAAGAGAGCAAATGAACAAGTGCAACATCTTTTCCRAAGGAATATGTTCTTGTTGTACACTTACCTATTTATTAACTTTTRGTCATGAAGACCAACGTAAATACACACAATTTGCATGCCTTTCAYCTGTCTCCAAGTTTAATTATTCATTTCTACCAATTAAATCTCATAAATTTATTTTTAAAATTAAATATTAGATGTTTTGTAAAGATGAAATAGAAGTAAACTCCTGGTCTGCTCCAGCTTGTGTCACTAAAAGAAACTTTCTCCTAACTGATATTTACATAGTAAATTCTGTCTACACAGGGTATGTATTTGCTCATAATCTAATGTGAAGGTGGGCCTGTGCTTAAAATTACATTTACCTTGCGATTATACTGTTGGAAAAGCGTAAAAAATTTGAAGCTGAGTTTATAATTGGAGTGAGCATGTATTTAATTAAAGTATTGATAGGCTACAGAGGGGTTGTCTCTTAACTTTAGACAGCTAAAATATAGAAAYCTACCTTTGACCTGGACACTTTAGTGTCTTTTTCTGTTCAGGAAGTTAAGACATAACCAGTGTATGTCAGATACATGCTAAATGCATCTATACTCTGAAAGTGACTATTTTCTACTTTGACTCAAACACACCTGATGGAAGGAAAGAAAGATCGGGGAACCAGGCTCCTTTTAGTGTTGTTCAGTGAAAGGACAAGAGTCAATATGTACAAACTGAAATCCATGACATTTTGTCTTCATAAAAGCAAAAAAAAAAAAATCACGCTGATGGTAGTAAACAGAGGCGGCCTAGAAGATATACCCCCTGGAGATATTCAGAACTTGACTGAATAAAACCATCAACAACAAGATCTGCCTGACTCTGCTTGAACTAGAGTATATGATCAAAAATGGTCCTTTCCAATTTCAACAACTCTGCAATTCTGTAATTTTATTGTGCTTGGTTATCAAAAGATATATTATCCCAGCTGATGTCTAATGTCAYGTTTGTAAATAATAAGTTCCTTTCTGATGATCATTCAGAACCTCCTGGTTCTTGGGAACAGTAAAAGCCACTAATTATTCCTCCAAACTGAATCATCAAAAACAAATAAAATACTTCAAAGAGCTATTCAAGTTGTGATTAGAATAATCTGAGCTCAACAACAAAGTCATAAAAAATTAAAAATATAGCATGCAAAGCAAACAGAGGTAGATGTGTGATTATGTTAATATTATGTAAAAATCTACAGGATATCTTCCAGGTCCACAGGAAACCATTCAAATCCTAGCAATGCTAATAGACAATGAAGTAAACTGAAGCATAAGAGATAGAGACAGATGAATTTAATCATATTAATGTAAGGACTAAAAATGCAGTAAAATAGGTAGTGCCTGACTATTTCAAAATAAAACTCCTTTTTGCTGATAACTTAAACAAGAGAAATGGATGTATTCCTAACTTTGAAAAATCCCTTTGAAAATGTAACTGGACAGTCTTAAATTATCATGTTCACAAAAATTATTATCAGAACATCCAAGAAAATGTATGAAGTAAAAATTGACATATTTTCTTTTCCCTAGATGCTTATAAGTGCTATCGCCCCCAAGGTATCATTACACTAGTTCTACAAAGACTTAAATATTCATTTAGTACTGTGTATTCTATTAAATCATCTTCTCTTTTGGTCTCTTTCCAGGAGGAAATAGAAAATTAAAAACACACCTTTATTTCATCCTCTTTCTCTTTTGGAATATTAGCATACCACCAAAAATACCTACTTTTTAAAAAAAGATAATTTCTGTAGTATGTAATTGGTTATTAGTTTTAAAGATTTGTAAAGTACATCTTGCAGGATCCAAGTTTTCAAGAAACTGATTTGGCTACTAATATAATATTTTTAGCTGCTGATACAGGGAAAATACTCAATCATCCCTTTATATAACATCCTTCTCTCAAAATACAAAATATAAGCATTTATTACACCTTCTTAATTAAATTAGTTTTTCTTAGTTAACAAATTTAGCTTTGTCATTTGTTAGTATTGTTGTGTAACCCACAGGATTTATTTGATTGATAATGTGTTCAAATACCTCACCACATTTATTTACAGTAGGCTTTTGCTCCTCTCCTTCCAAGAAGAAAGACTGCCTAATAGTATTAATAATGCTATTTAATTTTGATTTAATTTGTAAAAYTATTATAATTCAATATATATCTAATAGTTTAAAAGTAGGAGCTGTGGAAAATATGTACCTTTCTGAACTTATTGTTGGAGATCAGGAGGGACACACTAAAAACAGGAAAACAAAAACAAAAACCAAACTCACCAGAACCTTATTTATGGGACATCAGATATCAATATAGCCTCTACTAATTGTGGGAGAAGTTGAGATACTTGGCTCAAAGCAGACCACGACCTCTAAATGTAGGCTTCAGACTGAATAGCATCAAGTAACTAAAGACACTTAAAAGTCTTACAAGCTAAATTCCCTGTGGAAGATTGATTTTTTTTTCTGTGGAAAAAATAAGACTTGAGGTTGGAACTACATGTTCTGAAAATTATGAAGTGAAATATATGACCCATGATTTAAGGAATAATTACTAAAATCACATCAACATGGAATCATTAAGATGGGAAGGGAGTCAGAGAAGAACATTGGTGCATCTTCCTTACACACMCCCCCCATATATACACACAACCCATTTGTACACATCAGCAAGATCTTTCTGAACATTTATTTTTTCCAGGTTGAGCACTTGCAGCTCTCAGATTTCCCTCATATGACAAATGCTCTAATTCCTTAATTATCCCTATGGTCCTTAATTAAACTCGCTGCTAGCATGCCCACATACTACTTGTACTGGAAACCTCAGAACCTGGACTTCCAGATGATGCCTCCTTTCTTACTCTTTCCTAGGTAAGTACTCTGGACATTTGCCTGTGATTGGTGTGGCAGGCAATATAYGTATGTTTTTATGTATGTAAGATTTTATGTATTTATGCCACATTTACATTCATTATGCATKTTCATGCTGGTAATACATCTTCAGGCTCACTGCTGGCTGGACCTGGAGACATAAAGAAACAGCAGACTCACCTCTCATGGGCTGCTGAATCTGGCATGATATATCTTCCTCTAATAAATCTATATATAGAAATATCCTTGATCAAAATCCCTGAGTTATGACTTTAACCAACTTTAAAGACTGTGACAAGTGTATACCGCAAGCTACTAAACCCTAAATATTAGAGTATTAACTTCATAGTTGYCCTTTATCTGTGATTTTTACTTTTTACTAATATTTAAATTAAAAAATCACTTTTATTATACTTATTCATTAGTGTATCTGCTTACAGACCCTACCTCTAAAACTTCTAATCCTACAATAGCAGGTATCAGCCATTAATTTCTTTGTACCAATGAAGTAAATTTTTTATTATTTTACCTAACAACTTCCAAAATTCTTGAGATCACAGTAATCTTGAAAACACACAATATTTTAAATAATCTATTAAAATTAATAATTTACTTGGTATCAATAATAATTTATTTAAGCGATACATCAGGTCTTAGGTATTTCAGAAATCGTCTCTTACCAATCTTCTGGTTGAACCAAAAATATGTACTAGACTCAATAGAAAGTTCTTATCATTTGAGCTATAAAGGCCTTTCTTCAAACACAGAACATCTATAGGTATAAAGTTTTAGAGGCAGAGTATGGCATTAGGAGGAAAGAGTAAGGCAGTATATTAAGTTATTCTGCAAAGAGAAATTATGAAGTTTCCCTAAAAATTATCATTAGAACACTTACATTTCACAGTACAATGTCAATGCAAGCATAGATATATAAGAAAACTACACATTTCTCCTGAAAGCAAAGGATATCTCCTCTAATATTCAAATATTTCATGTCTCTTGCAACATTTATCCTGTTCAGAGAAACAGTGCAATCAATATCTCAGTGAAGTTTAGAATTTTTAGCTGATAAATTAGGTCTTTCTTYGGCCACTTTCTCCCTCTTTTCTCTCCAAGGAGCATTAGAATGATGGGTATTTCAACCTTTATTGCAGTCCATTCACCCTCTAGCTATAGCTAAATTACACAGTAAAATATAAGTTTGATCATTCAAATTTTGTGTTAATATACTGTTCAGTGCGCAATGAAATAGATACTTTAAAGAATAAATTTAAAGGTCGTCTTATAAGGGTGAAAAGAAAGGTTCTTTCTTTTAGATTTATTTAAACACTGAATCAAATTCAGAAGTGTTTTAACTGTTGCCAACCCTAAGTACTTAAGGTCTCAAATGCATAGACTAGACTTCAAATAATAAAATGCACAGAACTATTATAACACAGTGTTATTTAAAGATTTATGACTGGTCTTAATTTTTTGTCCTGCTTTAAGACTYTTCAAAATAAGATATTCAGATACATAATCTAATTTTTTACATACTTTAAGTAGAAACTCAAATTCTCATTTCTTCTCTCTCTCAAAGTATCATGACCCCTATGCTATCTAGGACATGAAAAATCACCCTGTTTACAGTTACTTTCCTTAGGTCACATAAAACATACTGAATTTTACTGCTGTCTACTTCAACTTATGACGCTTATTTTTCCAACAAATACGTACTTTACTGATTTCACAACAGAGAACAAAATTTACACAGTAGAGATCAAAACACATTTTAACTCAATTCCACATTCTTATTGTTGTGGGTTTTATCACAACCTTTAAAGACGACAATTTTTTTTAACACACTACTATGTTTTTTATTTTCTTTTYAGCTGTTTTAGTCTAAAAGTCAGACATAAAACTTAATTACTCTTTCAATGAATGCTACTTTGTATTAGTCGATGACATCATTTCTCATCATGCTGGTTAGAAAGCAGGTTTTCTTTGGTGCTTTCAAAGTGATTTACATTATCTTCTGGTTTGATTAGCTAAAGCCAGATTTGTGTCATCTAAACAATGTGGCTTAAATGTACTTGTTAGTTTTAAGCAGATTTTCACAGCAGAATGCAAGATAGAAAGACTYCAGAAAAAATAAACCAAACAAATATTCTTTTGTGGTTTAACCCTGCTCAGCAGCTGAGCACCACACACCTTTTCAGTCACTTCCTGCCCTGTTGCAATGGTGAAGAGAATCAGAAGAGTAGAAGTGAGTAAACTCACGGACTGAGTTAAAGACATTTTAATAGTAAAAGCAATAGCTTTGAACACAAGCAAAGCAAAAAAAAAAAAGAATTCGTTCATGGCTTTCTCTGGGCAGGTAGGTGTTCAACCATCTTCAGGAGAGGGAGAGCAAGGCTCCATCACATGTAATGGTTATCTGGGAAGATAAATGCTATCACTCTGAAGGTCATTCCTTTTTTTTCCTCCCACAGATTTATATGCTGAGCATGACACTATGGTGTGAAACATCCTTTGGGTCAGTTGTGGTCAGCCGTCCCAGCTGCATTCCCTTCCACTGCACCTCCAGCCTGCTTKTTGCTGGGATGGGGTCTGAAGGAGAAAAGACCTTGATTCTGTGTAAGCACTGCTCAGAAGTAACTAAATCTGTATTACTGTCCTGGTTTAGGGCAAATTTGGGAGGAAACCTCTGAATGGGGGTTCCTTGGGAGAGCAAACCTAATTGGCCCCTCCCCCAGACAGTCCAGGAAAAGAACTTCCTCAGAGAAAAGTGGAAAAAGCCATTTATTTAACAAACAAACTGCCCACAAGCATAAGGAAAGAATAATATGAAACAATAAAACCTCTTGCTGGTCYGAAGAGAGATGGCAAAACTGAGAGAAGTCCTTGCCGTGAGTTAGCTCAGCTCTCTCAGTCTCTTATCAGTCCCAGTCCCTTTGGCGCTGGAAAATGCCCAGGTCCAGGCCCAGTGGGCCACAGGTGCAGCTCCTGGTGCTCCTCTAGGTCTTTTCAGTCCCGAGCAGATTTAAACAGTCCCAAGAAAAAAAGGAAAACAACAACAACAACAAAAAAGTCCAGGAAGCTTTTTTGCCTCAGCTAGCTAGACTAACTAAAAAGGGAAAATAAACCTCTCTCTCGCTGCTGTCCGTGCATCTGACGAACACCCARGGACAAAGAAGAACTGAGGAGGAGTGAACACTGTTTTTTCAAAGCAAACTGCACACTWCTTCCCTGCTCACTCTCAGAACYAGTCTTAAAGGTACAGAACACACAGCACACACAGAACAGATGACTGGGGATACAGGCACCATAGTCACCCTAGGACAATTACCAACTTTTCAGCACCGATGCAGAACGTGGAAGCTGCTTTGAAGGAAAGTAACTCTATGCCAGCCATAACTAATACAGATAAGAAAGCAATCAAGCAAACAAACAAAATTCACCAGCATTACTAATAACGTAATTTGTCCTGTTTTCTTTCTTCAAATTTGAAAATTCAGAAAGCTATTACTATTTTTCTTAGAATCAAAATGTATAAATTAGCTACAATATAAATATCTYGAAACCCAAAGCATTACTCAAAACTGAAATGTTTTCTCCAGCAGCCAGAATATACGCAAAAACCCAGCACAAGTTTGGTAGAACAATAAGGTGAAAATGAATACCATGGAGGATCTTTTTCAGAAAGACTRCTTAAGCATATGATTATTTGTATTATGCTGTGCATGCTGTTTACTATGTGATGACATTCTGAACACATTGTTTTCAAGCAAGTCCAAATCACAGGTCATTWTATTGTAGAAGAATACATTTTAAACTCAAAATATTTATGTTTCATCAATTTATAATGGAGATAAAATTAAATTAATTTATTCCAGGGAGGGTTAGATATACTTGTTTTTCTCACAGAYTTGTGGGAGAGCCAAAAGCCAGGGCTTCCTACTCCAGATCGTTTTCCTTATGAGAAGGAATGCCATTTTTTCAGTAACATATGGTCCATATTGTGTGTTAGGTGCTTAAAATCAAAGTAAGACCAAGACAGCAATATTTTGGTATTTCTACCAGGACTGGTTAAACTCTCTGGCATTCAAAAATATATAATTATTCCCCTTATAGACTAAGGGTCCCTGTGTGTCTAATTGCACAGGATTACTCTGGAACACCTGTCCTAGGACATTGGTATTGATCTCTGTCAGTCTATTGATCTATGAAGTCACCTTAAAGATCCTTCAAGTGTCCATGTAGCACAGCTAATTTCAGAATTAGTGTTGGAGGTCCCACCTCTAACATTTAACCAGGAAAGGATAATTTCTTAGTCCCAAAGGAGGCTAAACTGTTGCAGCAGCCCTCTCATTAGAGATTAGAAATGAATCAAGACACAGACTTGTTTATCACAGCATGAAAAGGGTCCTGGTTTATTCCTCTCTACAGCTCAGCCATCCTGACTCCAACTATTCACTGACTCTGGCTGCAACAAGCTTCTACTGTAGGTTTCCTWTGCAGCCTCTGATTGCTGGTTATTTCCTGCTAAACTAGGACTACAGGTATCAGTTCGCAGACTCTGACTGCAGGCTTTACCTGGCTAGACTGTGACTGCAGGTTCCAACAGCAGGCTCTAACTGCAGACCCAGACTGACCTCACAGCAGTGATTCTCTCTCCCCAGGATCCTTCTTCTTCATGGCTCCCTCTTCCTCAAAGTTCCTCCTCCATGACACTCCCCTCATCAGCTAACCCACTCCCCTTTGTCACACTTATTTTTATTGGATATAGCTGTGACTCATCAGGGGCGAGGCTGAATTGGGTAATTAACACAGCTGTTACTTGTCAGAGACAAGGTCATCTGTATTCCCTTCTATACTAAACAAATTAATTTCCTGACAATACGACAACCACTACAGTAAAAAAAAAAATCTTAGAGATAGGTATTTAACTTCTCAGACTGGATCAAGCTTGTAATATGTAAAAACCCTTAGATATCTGTTTTATACAGTGGCTGTATCTCTGCAGATCTTCAGAGTCACTAAAACTTCTTAGTTGACAGCATAGGGTGATCGTACAAATTGCAATGACACACATATCTGCACCAAGTGTGTAATGTTTTGATGAGGTAACACCTAAGACAGTCATGTATGTTAATTCTAAGAGATATTGTCTGAATTCCAAGAACTTCTAGACTGGAAATATTTTGCTTATGTCATTCCACTAAGGTGTAGCTAACTTACTATCATTTCTATTTGAAAGAGAGTTACAACTTACAGATTGTTAGAAAGAGAAGACCTGACAGTACCATGTGATAATTTATGACATCTTGCTCACATMTTCACTTGAAAGATCAACCCATCRGCAAGCTATGAACGTCAAAGTATGGTAGGTAGAAGTTACCTTTTCTTCACACTTCTGTGTTAGTATTTACAAATTCAGAAAAGGCAGCATCACCTTTATTGAATGTTGTCTGATTAAGCCACGTTTCCAAATGAAAAGAGTCCTATTGTAGACAGGTGAATAYCTTTTTCTCTTATATCCACATAGCAAGGTTTTCTGTATATATTTTAACTTGAATTGCAATAACATTGCAAAGTAAGATGATAAAACAGCAAACTGCTGGTATTGAGCTCTTGTGCTCCAAGGACCTGTTAATTAGGCTTCAGCAGAAAAAGTGATACTACTGAAATAGGCACATGTAGACTAGCTGCTTGGAAGGTGTAAATGATATTTAACATCTGAAACAACAGTTCTGCTGTTTCATCTCTTTTCATCTCTAACAGTAACCAACAGGGGGTATAACAGTTTGCTACTTAATGAGTTATAAATGATCTAATTAAGTGTCTCCTTGAAATTGTCTTTATGCTTCTTTACTGAGGTGGTTGTTTTATAAACTTGGAATTTATTGTTGGTCTAATAATTCAGTCAGTTTTAGTTAAATTTAGTTTTAGTTGAAGTCATAAAGTTTTGATGGCATTATTTGAATGTGGATATGACAAACTAGTTTGTGGTTTTTTTTCAAATTATTTATTCTTCAATAATAAATATTCTGGGTTTTTTTTTTCTTCATTGTATTGAACTATATGTGGAGGATACACGTATGGTTTACAGACTATTTTACTGATAAATCTTCTCTTTCATCAAATTCCTATGTCCCTATAATGGTTGACTGTGAAGAAAATGGCATTTCTTATAAAATACTTGTATCACTTAGTGAATCAACTGACAAAGAAATCTGCCACAGGGGGGATGCAAATTACATGTTCAGTGGAATTTGGACTATTAGATTGCAAAATTTTTGGTTCAGTTCATTATTTAGTTTACGTATTAGGACAGGTATTAAAAAAAGCCAAAAAAACCCCAAAACTCAACAAAAAAMCCCCCAAAAAAACAAACACCACAAAGACTTAAAAGATAAGTTGTGACTAATCAAGTAAATAGCCATTGAAAACAGCCACAAAGGGAAGGTATTAACAATGACTCCCAATTCCTGTATATGGGGAGATCAGTCAGGAAGACAAAAGTAGCACAGCAATTACACTTTATATGTTCCAGTTCAATGACTTGCAATTCACAGATTCTATTTCAAAGATTTCCTTTGATTTTGAGGTATTTGTTTTGTGATGTAGAGCTAAGAAATGAATTTTGTGATGTTTGGCACATACTCCACTGAACCTAGACAAGACAAAGCCCATTTCTAAACTTATCCTTGAATAGTCAGYATCCTATTTGCTGAATGTAGGATCATTGCAAGGTCAGTTTACAGACTGTTGTTTGTCTATAATGAAGGATAAAGATCATAAACTTGTCTCCCTTTCATTGTCTTTTGTGAAAATCRTAAAGAAATAAAATTGAAAGTTGGCATTTTTTCTAAAATTGGACTGAAGCTTCAAAAATCAGTATTAAATCTAACGATAGAGATGTGCTTCTTTTGAAAAAAAAAAATCATGTTATTGTCAAATTGTCACTTTAATATATCCATAGCCTACATACATAGTGTCCAAATAGATAATTATATCAAAAAATGTGCCATTTCAAATTTAAAAATATACATGACAGAGTGTTTGAAACAATTGTCTTACGTTAAAAAGTAGAATTTGATGTGATGAAAAATAAAAAAATATTTGCCAATCAGGTATGGAAGTGTATTAAGGAGAGAGARAAGTGAATTTATGATACCTTAATGACGTAGGTTAAAAAATGTTCTAGAAGATCCGCTAAGCTCAGAGTGAATTAGGGGCTTACTAGTTACATGCTAAGAATATACACTCATTAGAATTCAAGCCAAAATTTAATATACACCAATATTTTGGATTTAGGTTTTTTTGGTTTTTTCTTTTTCTTTTTTTTTTTTTTTTTTTTTTTTTTTTTTTTTTTTTTTTTTTTTTTTTTTTTTTTTTAATTTGCAAAACCAGATCTATATTTACTTCTTTCTCATGATCCTTTCCCCCCATGTGATTTTGGAGAGTATGGTCAGTTACTACTGTTATGCTCCATTTGAGGATGATTATTTTACCAGGTTCCTAAGATGAGAGAACCTAGCTGATAAAAGATTTATCTACAATCTGTCAATCAATATGGTACTGTGATAGAATATAAGCAAGGATTAATCTAGTTTAAATTAWTTACTGAAAATGGAAAGAGAAATATCTATATTTAGTCATAATTCAGTCATTCTAGAAGAATTAATCCTTTGTACATGCTTGTATGTAATGGAAAAACTTCCATTGTGAGAAATCTTCATCTGAAGATGTAAACATATTTTCCTCCTTTCAGATTTGCTCTGTACCTGCATAAAGGCTCATCTTTTAACAGAAGCAAAGATACATGCAAATTGAAAAGGACCTTCAGAAGTCACACAATCCAAAGTCCTACACAAAACAGGTTAATCAGAATCATGGCCAATCTGGTTCTGAATATCTTCATGAATACCACCAAGAAGATTCTTACYGAGTTCAATCACTCATACAGTGAAACACATTTTCCTTAGATCAAGTCAGAATTTCCCATTTTCATTTTTTCCCACTGTGCTTTTTCAACATAATTTTTCATCTACAGTTTTCCTTGGAAAATTCTGGATCTGTTTTTGTTGGGTTTGTTTTAATCACCTCTTGTTGGAACTTGAAGGCAGCAGTAAGATCTCCATGGTGCCCTCCACTTTTTAAAGCTGAACAAAACAGGTCCTCTCATCCTCTCCATGTATGTCATGTGGTGCAGCCTCTATACATTTTGATTGGCTTCTCCTATACTAACTCCTGATTGTGCCTTTTTGTGTTGTGGAGTCCCAAATGGACACAGTCCTACGCATGCAGTCTTCAGGCCACAAAGAGAAGGAAATAATCACTTTCCTTTATCTGCTGGCAGTGGATTAAAGGATTAAAGTAACTGTTCTGGTGCAAAAGCTTTCTTAAATTGTGCAGCACTTCTCCTTCAGATCCTGAATAAGCACTTCACTTTCTGTTTTGTCTAAATCATCCATACTCAAATGGTACAAATACCAATAATTTTATGTACTTTTTAAACTTTTAGATGGGAGAATCCAGTTTTGAAGAATTCCAATAAAAATATTATTAAATATTGTTCAATACTAAATATTACATATGAACTATTGTGTGAAATGCACCATTGACCAGAGGAACTGTTCTTGTGGTGTAATGCCAGCTGGAACTAAGCATCACAGCCATTTGCTCACTTGCCATTGTTGCAATGGGGGAGAGGCTCAGAAGAGTAAAAGTGAGAAAACTCATGGGTTGAGATAATGACAACTTAATAGATAAAGAAAAAAACACAAGCACAAGCAAAGCAGAGCAAGAATTCATCCACCTCTTCCCATGGGCAGGAAGGTGTTCAGCCATCTCCAGGACAGCAGGGCTTCATCATGAGTTAGGGTGACTTGGGAAGACAGATGTCAACATTCTGAACATCCTGTCCTTCCTTCTTCTTCCACCTGCTTTATATGCTGAGTATGTTTTCATATGATATGGGATATTCATTTGGTCATTAGGGATCAGCTATACTTGTGGGAAGACAGATAGAGATAGTGCTAAAGGCAATCCTGCCTCTGATATATTGCAGCTGTGTTAATTACCAAAGAGTGGGAACAGCCTTGCCCTCACAGCTGGGTGTGATAAAAGAGTGAGTTAGTTGATAGAAGGTCAGTTAGAGTCTGCTGGCTCTGCTGTGAGGAGGAAGGGACAGGAGGTTGTATGAGAGACTGATAAGATCAGCCACTGTATGAGGGACCGACAGGGTCAGGTGGCTGTGCCAGGGACAGGAAGCAGTGAGCTGGGACTGCAGAAGGGAGACGAAGGAGAGAAAGAGCCAGAGCTGTGTGGAGCTGCCCATAGGATTACTACATAGAAAAGGTATGAAGGACTTCTAGCTAGCAAGGTGCTGATGCTTGAAGCCTTCTGAAGTTTTTATTGAAGCATTCTGAATGTTGTGACCATCTCAACTCTGACAGTACTGGCTGTGTCTTCTCCCAGATTTTTGTGCAACGTGTTAACTGGCTGAGGAGGTGGTGTGAGAGTCAGAAAAACTGTGGAAACACAACTTAGCGGTAGCTAAAACATTCCTGCGTTATCAACACCATCTTCAGCATGAATTTAAAACATGGCACCATATCATCTACTACCAAGAAAAATAACTCTATCTAAGCCAAAAAAAACCCATTTATGCAAGTATCTCTAAACATGAACAGTTAGAAAACAGACATGTATATCTACAATGCATTGGTTACCTTAACAGCTTGATTTCTCTTTGAGTAAATTTTTCTATTTACAGCTTTTTGTTTTCAGTATGTTTCCTTCCAATATTTCAAATTGCTATTCTCATTAGCAATTTCCTGTAACTAATATATAATAGGCAGACTCTTTATTCTTTAATATTCTTATTAGTTCTTCCAAACCATGAATTTGGCTTATTTGAGTTTCTAAACATTTACAGTTTGTCAAGCTACTCTTCATTATAAAGCGTCACAGTCTTCTCAGTGTTCTAAAACCTAATTTCTGATACCAAAAAGCAAGGTGTATCTGAGTTTATTTTCCAACATGAAACATTTGCATTTCAGTGTTTTTGGGGTTGTGGGGATTTTTTGTTTATTTGTTTTATTGTTACCATACCTTCAAGTTCACATGGGGTTTTCTATTCTTTTCACCCCTAGTTCATATTGACAAAAAAAAATTTCCTCCATCCCTCAAATGGTCTTTGTGAATTTTTATTCCCCATATGTACAGCTTGCATATTTCCCAAGACTAAATATCATTTTATTTCCAGCCAATAATTCAAACTTCTTTTGGTCTTGCTAGATTATTTCTTTATCCATGATGGTATTTGCAATACATTCCAATTTCATGTTATCTGAAAATTTAATTAATGTGGCATTTGTTCATCCATCCAAAACAGAAATAAATTTGCTAAATAAAACTAGGTTTAACCCAAATCCTGGCTACACCTCCTTGGACACTGCAATTTAGCATAACTGTTGGTTGACCTTCAGCAATTTTCCATCAGTGTGATGGTGCCTGTTTTTGTAAATAACTTTGGGGTTTTCTCATTAAAAAGTATTTGGTACAAGATAATATGCAAAAGTTAATTTTGCAGCCACGTTGTATTTCCCGCCATGAAAATTGCAGACCAAAGTCTCTTTTTTAGAAAGCCAAAGTCCTGAAATAGCAGAGGTTATTTGAGACCTCTGCATGATACCAGCAGATACTTCTGCAGAAAACCATCTGTCTAGGTTTGGATAGACAGGTATCTGCCAGGGAAACTGGGGTTCCCCTTAGA
>QVAJ01000014.1:5706823-5733197 GCA_003546035.1 Mixornis gularis | reverse complement strand
ATGGAGAAAGATAAGAACAATGCCCWAGCTGGTATTAACCGTTGGGCCATTCTCAAAAGGCACCCACCCCCAACTCTTTTTCAGCAGATGAAATTGAATATACTCTTTAACCCAGGACACCACCCTGAGACTGGATACCACATAATGCCAAAAGTGACACTAACAAACAATATTTAAAACCAAATCAACTCCTTTATTTTCCATCTTTAGTCAGTGGACTCCAATAAGCAGGAAGAAAAGGTTCTTGGCTTATAAGCATAGATAACTACTCTGTTGTCTCCTAGAAGACTCCATTTTTTCCTCTTTGACTGATGAAAATTTATAATTGAGCTACTTGCCCAAAGATGCTTCTCTGGTGACCTAATTGTTCTTCAGACCTGGGTACTGTAAAGGAGTTTCCCTTTAGTTTTCTCTTTTCCTTTCTTTCTCTGCTTTATGTTTTGTAACTTTAATTTCATGTATGCCATCAATTAAAGTCACTAAAAAGGAAGTTGTCTTCATTTAAGATTACTCCATCTTCATGCAAGAGCTGTACCATCACATATAAAAGCAACCACACAAATGAAAAAGGGAGTGAAGCTGGTATGTCTGAATTGGCTTAAATCAAAACTGGGTGGTTGTTGTGGATGCCTATCTCAGGATCAGTCATCAAAAAAGATTTCAGTTTTTTCAGTCTGCACAAATTTGAATTAGATTAGCTATCTTTTGGAATGTAACTACTGAAAAAACAGATGGAGATCAACAAAACATTTTGTATTATTGAATCTGATTTTAAAAAAAAGTATAATTTCCTTCTTTGTTTCTTTTCCTCAGTTTTATATTTACAGAATTGCCTTTTTGTGAAGTATCTGTACATTCTTTTTTACCTACAGCATATAGGTGTTTAAAAATTAATCACAATGACATTTATCATGAATAAATCTCATAAATCACAAATCACATAAAGATCTTACTTTTTAGATAACAAGTTCTCAAAGCTCCTGAGAATAAGCTAAATATGGTCTATAGCAATAGTCAAAGCTTGCTACTTGTTTTCTTTGCTTGGTTCTATAGTGTTACTTATATTCTTGCATTATTTATGTGGAGTGGAACTGCTGGATAAACAAGCATAAATAAATGTGAATATATATCTTCAGAAAAGATGCTTACCAACACACGTGGAGAGGACACTTGAAAAGGAAGATAAGACATCTCAAGTACATGTTTTAAAGGTCCATTGAAATATCCATTTCATACCCTGAAAGTGAAGTAACATTTATGAAGTTTTTAGTCTACTTTAAACAAAGAAATTCTGAAGAAAATATTGGAAGGCATTGATATCATTCCAGTTTTGAGGAAGGAGTAGCTGGCTAGCCAACTGGTTATTTGGATTACTTTCAAAATAATTTTTCTAATATTTTACGTATTTTTTTTCTCAATAAAATGTATCTTAAAACTATTTAGTGTTAAAATCATATTAAAAATTATTGCAGGCATAATTATATGCCCATTTTTTTTCCCATCTGTGGAAAATGAATACACCCATTAAAAAAAAACAAAAACCAGCCAATATAAGACAGAGAACTGCCTTTTCAGGAGGTGTGCTGTAAGTTGTGTAAAGCCTTCACACGAGACATCTCTTGTCATAATGTGCATTTTAAGCATGGGATAAGAGCAAAAGACTTGAAAACCACTATCAACAGCTTAGTCAATCAGCTGATGGTGTAAAGGTTTCCCTGAGCCTGACTGACCAGAATAGGAAGAGTAAACATATGGCTCAGCCCAACAGAGATGACGAAAACTAGACAAGTAGCAAAAGTATTTCCAAGACACCAATGACCTTGAGCTGGCGTTAATCCATGTGTTCCTTTCTGGTGATCTGGGACACGAATACAGTGATGATGAGCATTTCATAAATACCAGGAGGGGGAATCACATTGGAATTGTTATTGAACTATGCATTGCACTTGATGTATTTTGCTAAGTGCCACTTAAATTTGTATTATGTTTTCAGGATTTTTGTACAACTTTTATACAAACATTGTATAATTGGAAAAAAAAATTAACCTTGTGAAACATCAATAATCTTCAACTAAGTAAAAATCATATTAAATATTTCACCCTCCATACATGGAAAGTCTCAGAGAACCTGGTCAGAAATTATCATATTTTGACATATGGTCAAGTACTGAAATTCTTCAACCTCAATCCTATCCTGCCTCAATGAGGAGCTCTCTAGTCTGGCCAGCTGAGCCTTGGTGACTGACCATCAGTAACTGCAGCTATGGTATTGCACACTCAAAGGTAGAGCAGGATATGATTCTTTGGAACTGACTGCTTTGAAAATGCATTGACAACGTACACTGAAAACAAAATGACTGATTACAAGCAGGAATAACAATAAGTAGTGTGATGCTAATATCAGTCAATTTTACAAGATTGACGTTCTTTAGAAATCTTCCAAATAATCTAATTATATGTATGTCTAATTCCCTGATATTTTCTTATATGTGTAGATACTCATCTGCAAGAGATGTTTCCAGAAAATGTTCTTTCTTCACAGAAAACTGAGGCTGAGCTGATACAAAATTTGATTTGAAGAATCACTCTCAGTTGTTTTTATCTGGAGCCTTTGAGGGTCATAAGAGGAACGCACCTGTCTTCTGGCCCTGTTCCCTCCCTGCTGCAACTCTCTTTCTCCTGGTGGAAGCAGGTGTTGACTTGGGGAGCACARTTGGCTGTCTGTATGCAACAGCCTGAGAAACCTTGGGCACAAGTGGGAGCAATAGACCTTTGTGTACGGAGCTGGGGCAGGAGCACTTGCCATTGTAACCTGCACAGCCCCAGGAGAGAGGTGTCACGGAGGGAAGGAGGGAGCAAGGGAGGGAGGGAGAAGAAACACATTCCCAGAGCCCTGAGTCCTGTGACAAGAGGGCACACTTGCCATGGGCATCCTGCTCTTTCTGGCCTGAGGCTTGAAGCACTGGTGAATTATGGTCACATCCTGAAGCCCAACAACTGTGGGAATGACTGACAGGGACAACCTTTAGGCCTAGACCTAGTGTGGAAGGGTTATTTCAGCACCCAAACAAAAGTGTAGATACTCAGAAGAGTGCACAGAGGAAGTAGATTTTGATGGGCTGAGAGCCAAGCTCCTACCCAGCTGCTCACTCATCCCCTCTTCTTTAGGGGGAATAGGAAGCTCATGGGCTAAGATAAAACAGAGAGATTGCTTACCAATTACTATCATAAGCAAAACAGATCTGAGAAAAAATAATTTGTGTCATTGCTAACTAAAATAGATTAGGATAGTAAGAAATAAAGTCAACTATGAACACAAGATCAGCATTTCCCTATTTCCCAATAGGTGGTGGAAGTGTAATCTTAGCATTAAAGTGGTAGATACTCATAATGTATCAGCGTGTGGGAGTGTGTTTAACAGTTTCTGCTGTATTATTATTGTTCCTTTGTGTTCCTTAGAAAATTTGGATTTGAAAAACATCAAGTTGTCTAGCATTCAAAGTTTAACTTTCAACATATGGTGTGTTCCCTTTTGCCTGTAAAATGATTCCGAATTTACCACTCAGATGCTCCTCCTGCAGTAATGGAACCATTGCCACAGAACATTAGCAAGGTTTGGTGGTAGACATCCTTCTTCAAAGCTAGTTCCTGTATGAAGAAAGCCAGATGTGTGGACCTAACTCAAGCCAACACTCATGTCAACATGCAGTTATCTTGAACTAAGATGACAACACAGATGAAGCCTCTCCCTTCCTGTCAGGAATATTTGTTTATCCAGTATCTGATAAGACAGAAGTAGTACATTGCTAGCCCTCCCTTATAGCTGTGTCCCGGAGCTGCTTCACCGGCTAGCTCGCTCTCTGACAACTATATAGGGAAGGTTTGGTGGGTCTGAACCTCAGGCTGGAGCGTGGTCGACGACGTGGAAGAAAGAGTGGACTCTGCTTGGGTTTCACCTGGCTTTATTCCACCCGGTTACCTCCATGTGCAAAAAGACAAGAGCAGGCCCTCAGTGCTCACCTTAAGTACAAGGGGCATACACCGAGCAGGGGAGAACCTAGAACTAATCAAAGGGGAGGGAGGGTGTGACCCAGAACAGGGAAACTTAACAGAACAATGGAAGAAGGTGGTACCAGGGTACCTTGCTGAATCCTAGGGTTTTTTCCCCAGAAAATCTTCCAGATCTTACAAGGTGATTGACAAGGTCTATCACCAGGGAAACACCATTGGGGGGTTTGGGGATGGGGGTGTAGGAACAAACCATTACAAACATATAACAAAACATACAGAACTTTAGAAAACCCAAAATGTCCACCGCAACACTCTCTCTGACATTTCGCTTAACAGGCTACTTTATTTAGGAGCAAGTATAAATTACATTTGTTTTCTGAAGTTGTTTTCCCCCCCTTTATTTTATCTTCTTCCTCAAAATTCCTCACAGTGAAAAATGTCCCTGGCCATGGCAGCAGGATGGGCCTAGGTTATGTTTAAAGGTCTCTTTCTACCCAAACGTTTCTGTGACTTTATGATTCTAGGAATTTGTCAGGAAACAGAGCAAAGAGAGCTGACCTCAAATGCCAAATGAATGACCTATATCATAAGCCAGAACTCTCAGCAAAAAAAGCTGGAGAAGGAAGGAGGAAAGGGTGGAGGGGAGTTATGATACTTGTCTTTTCAAGTAACTTTTACACATGATTGAGTTCTGGAAGTGGCAAAGTTGTGAATCAATTATTCTTATTGCATCACTTGCATATGCTGCTTTTGCTCGTAAATCATCTTTACAACAACCCACATGTTTTTGTACTTTTACCTTGGGGTTACCTCCCAGGTTCCACTGCAGAGGAGTGAGTGAGCTGTGTAGCTGTGTGAGGCTGAGTTTCCTGCCACGGCTAGTCCACAAGAACTGGAAGCTGTGGAGTTTTGCATTTTATCTCTTTTTTTTATTAGACCAGAACATGCCTTTTCAAATTGTAATCATAACTTCTGTTTAACTGTAATACTGACTGATGTTTGCTCATGAACACTGGGCAGTTCACTTTTTATGATTAGTTAGACAAATATAAGCAGTATCTTCTCAGAGGAATTCCGGACTAAACCTATTTTCTAGAGCCAACCCATGAGTAATTCCTTTCTAAAGACCCAGACACACCTTGCCACATTTACTTTGCTATTAAATAAGAGTTTTAGTTCTGCTTCCTCATTTTTTCCCGTGGCGAACACAATTATGCAGAAATCTCTCATAGACTAATTACAGCAATTCTTGTTGTAGTGGTTAATTTGAGCCTCCAAGGTTTCATAGATCTTGCTGGCAGTTTATGTTGGACAACAAGAATTAAATGACAAAGTTAAAAATCTCATCGGCAAGTACACTGTAGTTATACATAGAATACTAATATTTAAACTATGAGACAAAATGTAATATTGAATATTTCCTATCTTTCATGCTACCTAGTTCATAGACTTATATAAATGCTGTTAAAGATATAATTCAGGCACGTGTTTTTATTCATGCTCTGTCCCTTTAATCAGAGTCTGGAAATTTTGATACTGATTTAAGGATTTTTTGTTCTGATTCTAATCTGCCCTATTTCTTTTTGTCTTTGTTTTAGGGAAGTCACTTTCATCTCCTGCTATTGTCAATCCTTTGACAATATTTCTGTCTATTGTAGAGAGAAATGGATCCCAATGAGCTGGTTTGTCAGAAGAGAAAACACACAATTAGCATGGAAATGACATGAATTCTAGAATCCAGCTTCAGGGTTATGTTCTCTAGTTATCCTTCATATCGATCATATTTGAAAATAGAGGCTTAAGTATGTTGGTATTATGATTTCTTATAGCATTATTTAGAAATAGAAATACATCTACTTTGGATCTACTTTGGATATCATTGGTAATTCAGACACAAACCCAGCTGACAAAACCAGAACATGTGAAGATGTAGTATTAAATTCAGCATACGATGGATGGTGTTTATCAAATATTTTGGTGTATTCTCTGGCACAGATTTGACCCATTTCAAGTAGCACTTGCCCTAGTATTTCCTGGACATAGTTTAGCTCTGAAGATGTACTTGCCCAGTCAGTATGCAGTGCTTGGGAGCCTAGGGCACTTTGCTAATATAGAAACAGGCTGGATCATACAGATACCTTCAGTGCCCAGGAACAGATCAGAGAAAGTTTAGTGCCCACTTAAAACTACTAGGATAGATAAAGCTTTAAGATCTTGCTTATTTTTTTCTTATTTCTGAGGATCTTCCGAGATCAAAGAATTGTACTTAAAAATCAATATGTACACAAGATTAAGAAAAATAATTTTAAGTCCTGATAGCCTGCCAGATAATATTTACTCTTCATATGAATTAAAATGAATGTATTTACTCATAAGCACAGCATTTTCTTATGTCAAATATGGAAAAAAGGAAAAGTCATTTGCTTACATATTTGAATGATCAAGAGTCAGTCAATCAACTTCCTTTGCTGTGGTCACAAATTTTTCTATTCAAGCATATTAATTTCATTGTATGCATGTCCAGTTATGATTTCAATTTCATCCCGATTTTTCAAGCCTTTTTTTCTATTTTCAAGCAGAGAGAGATTTGAAATTCATTACTTTCCTCTAGGAGGTAGTCCAGGGTGAATATATAAAACAGATGAATATTATCTGCTGCCAAAAGCCTTGAACATATAGATCTCATATCTTAGAAGTTTCTTTTTTATGTCTACACACCTTCTATTTCTGTGTGTGCTTTATAAGTACAAACACTGACATTTTCCTCAATACAGTCACGATACACCAACTTTGTGAAAAATATGAAGTACGTTTTGGTGAGATGATTAAATACAGGTTAAAGAAATCAAACAAACACATTTGAGTGACTTGCTTGAAGTCACCAAAGTAGTCAGCAGGAAGACTGGTCTTCTGATCTAACTGAAAGAGTTTGTTCTCTCTGTAATGAGCAAAACAGAATACTAGATCTCATTGCAGATAAACAGAAAGCAGAGACCACTTCCAAAACTTCAAAATCTCTTTTTTTCTTCTCTGAAATATGCCTGGAATATCATTCTTCATTTTATATACCACTGAGCTCTTTCAAATTTTCTTATTCAATGGAGCATAGCTTTCATCACTTTCCCCCCTTTCATCACTATCATCAGCTTTTTCTCTGACTTTTAGATAATGCTTTTCAAAAAGAACTTGCAAAACGAATGCTTTTCATGATCTTTTGATGCTGAAGGCTTAACTGTTCTTGGAAGCTCACTCATCTAACATCGTGTATTGCCATTGCTTGAAGTACCACATGGACAGGCACCTAGAACTTGTGCCTATAAATTTACACCTACCTGAAATATTGTAAGAGGATAGACAAGTTTCAGACAGTCACCTCTCTTTCTACTGTCTTTTTAGAGATGARGTTGAAATAGAGTCAGTTTGCTGTTCAGTTATTCATCATATAATCAGTAATATGCTTCTTGCTTTGGGCTATGCATTAGCCCGCTGGCAATAATAACTTGTACAGACGGTGTATGTGCTTATGTGCATGTTTTGCATGTAGCTGTATATGTCTGGGCTTTGTAATAGCATAGTATAAATAATAACTATTTAAAGGAGTGTCAGTGAGAGGCTTGGTCTGAGGCTTTTAATAACGGAGGAAACAAAGAATCCCATAGAGGATTTAAAGAGACAGCAGTTACAGGACAAAGCTCATAGTGCCTTGTAAACTATGTGTTGAGTTTTAATAAAAGTGTGTGTTCAGTGTCATACATTTTTTCATTGTCAAGAAGGGAGGGGATTGTCCCACTTTGCTCCGCATTTGTGGAGCCTCTTGTCAAGTGCTGTGTGCAGTTTTGGTCAACATAATATAAGAAAGATATTAAACATTAGGGAGAGCCCCAAGGAGGGAAACAACGATGGTGAAGGGCGTGGAGGGGAAGCTGTATGAGGAGCAGCTGAGGTCAATTGTTCTGTTCAGCCTGGAGAAGATGAGACTGAGGGCAGACCTCACTGCAGTTACAAACTTCCTCATGAGAGGAAGGGGAGGGGCAGGCACTGATCTCTTGTCTGTGGTGACCAGTGACAGGACCCAAGGGAAGGGCCTGAAGTTGTGTCATGGGAAGTTTAGGTTGGGTATTAGGAAAAAGTTCTTCGCCCAGAGGGTTTGGACACTGGGACAGGCTCCCCAGGGAAGTGGTCACAGCACCAAGCCTGGCAGAGCTGAAGAAGTGTTTCGACAATACTCTCAGGCACATGGTGTGACTCTTGGAGATGGTGGTGTGCAGGGCCAGAGTTGGACTCGATGATCCTTGGGGGTTCCTCCTAACTCAGCACATTCTGTGATTCTGTGAGATTAGAATCACATACAATTAGGGTCCAATGTACAACTGGACGACTCAGTGGAATAAGTTTTTAAAAGCATTGTTGTCTGAATTGCTGTGGGAGTTGCCTATTATTCTCCTTCAATGACTTTTTAAATATTAAGCAGTTAACCTTTTACTACATTGGTAGCAGTTGTTACTTATGAAGGATTTCCAGTGTTTTTCTTCTTATTCTGGGACTACATTTTTTCAGTATTGTTTTTTTCTGCTAGAATTGTGTTTCATGGATGTGTCAGTTTAAATCTTGAGGCACAATGAACAGAAGTGTCCTGAAAGTATTACTTCATTCATTCTTTCAACCCTTTGTAAAGGTTTAGGGGCTATAATACAACAGTGTCATCAGATAAGGGAGTTAATAAATGTGAAATCTATAAGTGCAATAACCACACAGGCAGAATTATATTAATATGACTTGAATTTCCATATTTAGAATATATGCATGGAAATAACCTATAAATACAGAAAATATAGGTGTCTAATGCAGGTTTCTACCAAAAAGTCATGTTATCTCTTAAGTGTCAGTGGCAATTTGGTGTGAGATTCAGTTGTCTAAATATATGCACCTCATATTACTTAAGATACTCCATGGAATCCAGGAGGTCTGCTTAGGATTGGAAAATATGTTGCAAGGTTTATAATAATCACATACATTTCTGGACATAAGGCCTAATTTCATTGTTGCCCCTATGTGGGAAGCTAATGTCATGAGATATTCCCTTGGAGATCTTAACTGGCCTTCAGTTGCTGCTCAAAAGACATAGATCTCCCATTGGTGTTCAAACTGTGTACAAGGGTAAAAGATCTACTAGAGGACCAAAACAAGATCTGTTCCCAAGTTGGTAGCTGGACATCAGGAGAAATCTCAAATGGCGCAAGCCATCTAATTGGCAGCTGCACTGACCTTGTTTTTCTAGACACCTAAATCTATATGCCTTGAAACTGGAGCTGAATGACAGTTCAGAAAGTGTGAATGCCACCAGTCAGCTTTAGAGGGTCTGGCATGAAAAACAGTTGACATGAATCACTCTGGTACAACTGACCAGGGAGTCAGGAGTTAGAGAAGTAGCAGTGTAGGTGTCACCTAATATTCTCCATTCATTATGTAAGAAGTCTACAGGATTAACTCAGCTGTATAAATGAGAATCATAGTTGTCCACATTTGACTAGATGAATACAACTCAGAACGGTTTATATGGCACTACTCATTCCATTCAGATGACAGTCCTGAAACTTCTATTTATTCCTTCCAGCATGTAATTTCCTATGCACCCTTGTAAGTTTAAACAATCTCTTGAAAGGTCAGATGTTGACTACTTTGATCCATTTCAACATTTATAAAAGGTGATGTTTAGCATGGCTTGCTGATAAAACAAACCCCATCATTTTTATGAGAAATGCTTGCTGTATCAACCTCTGGARCACTAGCATTTCTGAATAGAGGTGACTTGAAAAGGCTGGTTTTAAACACGTATGTGTATTCTTCCCTAAATTGTATATAGCTGATGGAATGTACTCTGTACACATAATTCGTACATAACATACACATAACTCAGACACATACATAAGTAGTAAAGAAACAAACATACTTCCAACAACTAAGTGTGCTACTCAAAACAAATTTGGAAACCACCTCTGTTCTATAACAAAAAATCATGACAAAAAATGCAAAGAAAATAGAAGTTGCAGGGACATTTCTATTAAAATGGAAAGAGTAATTTGACAATCTACACTTCAGAAGTGGAGAAACTATCAAGAAACAAGTTTAGAATGTTACATCCTGCTTTAAACATCCTGTTTTAAGTTGTTGATTTTTATTCTTCAAATACAACTTACGAAATATTAGGTAACAATATATAATAGAAATAATTTTGCACATTCATAAGTGTATTTTTAAGTTGTAATTCTTACCTCAAGTAACTATCTCAAATGACACTAAATAAGAAAAAAAAAAAAGCAATATTTTATCAGAATGTATTTTTTGTTCCACATAAGTGCTTTTCTATTGCCAGTTACCTTACCTAAGTAGTATTCAAAATGGTGTTTATCCTTCCAGTTTAATTGCATATATTTCTGATTTCTGTGAAATGTTAAAGACGTGAAGTAATCAGTAATTGCATGGAACCCATTTCTGCCTTCTTATTGGCATTGTTCCTCTTTTGGCAGATTCTCAGGCATGGCAGGTTTGTTCACCAGAATGGCTTTGTCTGCGTTGTGAGGTAGTTCTGAGTGTTGGTGCCCAGGTGTTGGTAGCAGGGAGCCTTCAGCCGTGGCCTCTGTGAGGAATGGCTGAGGCTGCCCTGTGCCAGACACAGATGGTTCCAGCTGGCTCCAACCAACCCACCTCAGGGCATGGCTGTGCCAAGTCATGATGGTGGCACTGCCAGGAAAATAGAATTAAGAATGGGCAAAATGCTGCACAGGCAGTGAGGAATGAGTGAGGAAAAAGCAAAAGCATGAGGAAAAAGCCTGCAGAAACCAAAGTGAAGGCATGGGAGGAGGTGCTGTAGGTGCTGAACCATATCCCTGGAAAAGACTACACTGGAGCAGATACCTACACTGCAGCCTGTGTCAGACTCTGTGATGCAAGTGTTGGATACCCTTCTGAGGTAATGGCAGCCCATGGAAGGAGCCATGTTGGTGCAGGGGAAATGTTTGAGGAGAAGGAATGTCAGTGAGAAGTTGTTATGGACTGAAAATAACCCCAGTGGTTCATCTATTTCTGGGTACATAGCTACAACCATAACGAACACCTAACTTTTAAATTAAGAATATTGTGAAGGACAGTGATACAGTGTTATTGAAATGCACCTACAGATCATATGAATTCTACTGAAATCTGAGTAGATAAGAGAATATAGAGCTTTGAGAAATTTTTTTATAGATGCTTGTATGTTCAACTCTGGTTCTAATTCTAGATAACAATACAAAAAACACAGAAAATACATACTTCAGGAATAAATGATGATGAGCTATTATCATCCAAATAAATGTGATATTCTGGATATTCTCTTGAAGACAAATGGTTGTTTAATTAATGGACCTGATAACAGAAGATAAAGATTCAACATACCTTCCTAACTTCACAGCAGAGGTTCAAAATGTCATTTTCTACAGAATGCTTTTTTAGTAAAAGTGTTTTCATTTAAACAGAGGCATCACTAAACATTGGAGGACACCTTTGGATCTTTTTTGTACTCTTTTGTTGAATCTGCAGCTGTATGAATGAATCATCTTGTGTTTCTTGTGTGCTACTTCTAGAAGCTGACTAACCCTTACAGCTGAGGTTGGCTGACACTTTCTGTAAGACTTCTACAATCAAACAGAATTCACCCTTGCATATCACATTTTTATCTGGGGCTTTTAACTGGGAGAAGTGACAATCAGAAAAAAGTAAATGTGAGAAAGGTTTAAGAAAGTCTTATTTTTTCCTGTATTAATCAGTACTTGGAACAGGTTTTTTGTTTTGTTTTGATGGGGTTTTTTTCTGCTTTGTTTATTTGTTTGCAAAAAAACAAACAAAATAAGTAAAGACTGCCTTTTTTTTTTNTTTTTTACAAAAAGCTTTTGGTAAGCATCATGTAATATTGGGGTCAGAAATAAGCCTTAAAATATGCTCAACCTCCCCCCCACCCCCATTTCTACTAATGTTTTATATTTTGAAAGCTGTTCTTCACATATGATCATTATGACATTGCCATGTATTATTAGATTATAATTTTTGCAATTACTTCTGGAATGTGATTTGGTTGTGGAAGTTGAATAGGACTCTACTCTCACTTTCTTCAAATTTTTCAGCCTCTGAGAGAGGACAGAACAACAAAATGAAAGTTGCTCTGAATGATTAAATTTCTCTCTGCTTTTGAATCAGAAGCATGACGGGGGAAAGGGAGGCTGTTTCATTCATATTTGAAGTAGAAGTTTAATATGCAATGATAAATATAATTCTGTAATCATTTAAAATAATAATTTTAAAAATGGAGATTTTGCCTTTTGTTAATTTCTGGACAAATTCCTGAGCAATTCCGTATGAGAAAAATGTAGACCATTCTTTGGGTATGCACTTCACTAAAGGATTTCCTCAGAATCAATAATTCTACCATAGGGCCAAGCATGGCTATTACTCATTATATCAAATTTCAGTGAGTGAGTTTGTATGTATAAAAGCAAACCGAACCAAACGAAAATACTGCTACACAAGGAACAGACCCCCTCCCTCCAGCGTTCATTCACCACACTAACAAAGTGTTAACATAAAGCCGACTATTGCTGCTCACAATTGCCTCACTTACTACAGCTGGTGTTTGTAGTGATTGCAAAGATCCAGCCCTGCAAGCAACCACTGTAGAGGAGCTAAATGATTTCAAATAAAGGTATGTTTATTCTTTGATAGGAATAGTTTTAAACCTCTAGGAAGAAAGAAAAAAAAAAAAGAAGTTACATCGCTAATCTTGCCAAAGAAACATTAGAAACTGTGACAACACAAATGAAAATCCATTTTAGACTGCAGGAGCAGCATAGCTCTAAGTGCTAGCCGTACCCAGTCTCTTTTCTTGTTGAAATTGCAAAGTGAATGAATACAACTCAGAAAGAAATGGCTGAGGCACCTGGATGTCAGCACTGAATGTTCAATTATTTTCTCGATTCCTCTGTAGATTTTTAATGTGATGCTGAACAAATTATTTCAATATAACTCTTCACAGGTGATCATTAACTGTGCATTTCTCATTCCCTGGTGCTTAAACTGAAAATCAGGGTTCCCACAAGCAAAACCACTAAGCATTTGAAATGCACTTTGAATGAGAAGTGTAATTGGAAAATATTGCAGTGTTAGAATGCTAAGGCTCAGAAACAAACAAACAGAAAATGTCAAACAAAAAACTCGGTAGTAAATCAGGGACTAGGCTATCATGTTTTTTCTTCATCACTCTATTTCTATGTTTTCTTTATAGCATGAAGATTTTTTTATGTATAATTGTGGTGGGTTGACTATTAGGTGCCAACAAAGCCTTTCCATCATTTCTCTTCCTCAACTGGATAAGGGGCAGGAAATCTGCCAAAAAGCTTGTGGGTCAAGACAAGGACAGAGAGATTGCTTACAAATTACAGTCATGGGCAACATGGACTCAACTAGGGGAAATTAATTTAATATTTCACTATCAAATAAAAGTAGGATAATAAAATTTAGAACAAACCCAAAAAGCTGCACATTTCCCCCTCCCTGTCTTCCTGAGTTCAACTTTTGTGGTAAATTGTCAGATTTTCTATAGAGGGCATTTAAGTTGGTGAATAATTTGAAGAATTGGTGAAGGCTAGTTGAAAAGAGCATGAGTTGGTTGCCTGGCTTGAGCAAGGTCCCAACAACTGAAGAATGTCTGATGTGAAATGGAGGCTCAAAGAAAAGCACCCACACATCTCTACCAGCTTTTGGCCTTATTCCTCTTTCACCCTGAAAAGCAAGCCTTGTTATAAACCTGGTCATTTAAGGAGGTAAAGGTGCATGGAAAGACTGCCTGACAAAGGTCAAAAAGCTTTTACTGCCACCTTTGACGTAGGAGGACCAAAGAGTTTATTTCACCTCTTCAATCAACTATAAATTCTGACTGAAAGAAACTGAGATCCTCATTAAGTTCTACTTGCATATTAACTTTCACACCCCTCAGAATGCAAATGAAGAGAAAAGATAACATGCCTTATATGTAAGACCACAATCCACAAAACTCCATCTATAACATGGGATTATTTCACCCCTTTGGGAAGGGACAAAAATTATAGTTTAGATAGAGGTTTGGGGCAAAAAGAGAGAGCGAGAGGAAAACACTTCTGATTGCTCAGGATCAGTCAACAGACTTTTTCTCTCCTCCTTCCCTGAAGGGTCACTTTTAGGTGAGCTTTGGGCTTCCAACTCCATTGGAGAAGACTTGGCAATCTATCTATCTCTCTGTCTATTTGTCTGTCTATATATCACCTCAATATTAGATCTCTATTACTATACATTCTGTCATGACACCTATTAACACTCTGTAGTTAGTGAATTTATCACCAACAAACCTGAACCTGCCTTCCAGTTGCTTCCATAAACTCTGCTATTTGTGAATTTGGATCATGTAAGCTCTTATGGAACACAGCTAGACCTGTAGTATACAGGTGAACTGCTCCACTTCTGATCTGTGACTGTGCAATTTCTTATTGAACTCTACCAGGCTGGCAGCAGTGCATTGTCTATAATCAGAAATTAAGGCACCTAGCCCCTCTGATCTCTGAGGACCAGCTGTAATGCAGAGGGCTTTATTATCTCACAAATCTCTATAGTGTTAATACAAGAACTTGACTCCCAAATTCTCTACTTCTTCCCATCACAGGGCCATAGGGAATTGGTGTTGCAAGCACTTTACCAAAGTCTCTCTCTACCAGTCTTTTCTCCTCATGTGCTTTCTCTGCTCCAGCATGGGATCCCACCCATGGGAGATAGTCTTTCATTAGTTTCTCCAATATGGGCCCTTCCAGCAGGCTGTAGTTCTTCACAAATGGCTCTGGTTTTTCTTATCCTTCACAGGCTGCTCCAGCATGGGTCACCTGTGGATATAGTTTCTACAAGACAACCTCCTCCAGCACTGGCTGCTTTCTTGGCCACTCTTTCTGTCATGCACTTTATTCAGCAGAGGCTCTCCATGGGGTCACATCTTCTTTAAGGACATCCAGAAGGACACCATCTGCTACTCCATGATCTGCAGGTGGATCAGTGCTCCCCTGTGGACCTCCATGGGCTGCAGAGGCACAGCTGCCTCATGATCTTCATCACTGATTGCAGGAGAATCTCAGCTCCAGCACTTGGAGCAGCTCTTCCCTTTCCTTCTTCACTGACCTTGTGTCTGCAGAGTTCTTGCTCTCGCATATTCTCACTCTTCTGTCCCAGCTGCTGCTGTGCAGCAGTTTCTCCCCCTTCTTAAAAACATCATCAAAATGCTATTATAAATGAGTTTAATTCCATCTAATAGATATTGTCTTTCTAAAGACAAATTCCTTTATATTTGTGATGAACTGATCTCTAAGAAGAACCACAGAAAAGCTTATATTCTTTCTTAAATATATATTTTGAAGTAATCTTTATATATTAAAAAAATCATCATATGTAGTAAAAGGTGAAGTACAAGTGTGGAATTGTTTCTATATGAGGTGATGCAATTAAATACTTTCCCATTTWTATATATATATATATATATGAGCAAAATGAACTATTTGTGGCTTAATTTTCCTTTGTTTTCTGTGTATTTGATGCATATTTAAATACACTCTGTAACTGTTTTTAAGAAAGCTCAGCCTTATTCCTTTCACCTGATGAAATTTTACTGCACCAATTCTTTTCTGTAAGAAAATACTGTAAGTTTAGAAGCCCTATTATTTTTTTTTTTCATTTCACTTACAAGAGCACTGCACTGTACTACATCTCAAATGGAATGTCAAATCATGTACTTTGTTTGCTCCCTTTGTTCTTCTAATTAAAGCCTCTGTTAAGGAAGGCTAGCAGTCAGTTTGGCATTAGTTGCAGTTCAGTAATTTGTGCTTAATCTAAAGCTCCAGTTCTTGCTCTTTTACTCTTGTTGATTGGTACTTTTCTTCTATGGTGCCTTTCAAACAACAGATTTTTTTATGGATTAAAATTACATACAACATGAAAAATAAAGAATGATTCAGTCAGTGAATTACTCACACTCTATGCCACTAAGCATAAATTATGCTATTATGACCAAAGTTGGAAACAGAAAATTGTTATATTGCTCCAGAAGCAGAACTGAAAAGAGTAGAATCACAGATTCAGAGAACCGTAGAATATTTTGGGATAGAAGGAATCATTAAAGGTTGTCTAGGTCAAACACCCTGCTATGAGGAGGCTCATTTTTGATTGGATCAGGTTGCTCAGAACCTCATCCAGCCTCACTTTGAATGCCCCATCTATCCCCACTCCAGGCAAACTGTCACAGTGTTTCAACACTCTCCCAGTAAAGAAGTTCTTCCCAATATCTTAATCTAACCTTTTTCCAAGCCCAGATCTGGACACATCACTCTAGGTGGAGTCTTGCCAGAGCAGAGTAGAGGGGCAGAATCACCTCCCTTGATCTGCTGGCCATGCTGCTCTAGAGGCAAGTGCTCACTGTTGGCTCATGTCCAGCCTCTCACCCACCAAAATCCCCAAGTGCTACTCCGCAGGGCTGCTTTCAACCTGTTCATCCTCCAGCCGTTATTAATACCAAAGGACATAACTTTTCACTTGGATATATGACTCTCAAACCACAGCTGCAGTGGTTTCCCACTTATTTCAACTTCATGGTATGAAATATGTACCAGTAGCATTCAAAAGTCCATTCTGTGCATTTTTTCCTTACACTCAGCAGTCCAACAACATGCTGGAGGGCTTATGTATCTCCAGCTCTATAATCTGAATTCCACAGAATGAAAATTGCACGCTGCACTTAGCTTGTGACTTTAGATTGCCTTATCTGGATAATTTTAAGTCATCCAATATGTCACTGGACTGCTGACTCTTTATGACTACACATGGCAAGCAAGTAAGAAAATTGCTGTCCATAGTACTTGTTCATTGCCAACCAATTTCTAAGCCTTACCACTTTGTTATGGTGTTGGGAAAGATGGTGAGCTCAGCTACAGAATTCAGTTTTTAGTGTTTCCTTGCTATCTGGTTAAGCCCTGACCAATATATTTCTGTGTGGTATTTTTAGAGTGTGTAGATCTACCTTTAGAAGCTCTTGCTTCTTATATGGATACAAAGCTAGAGGGGAGGGGAAGTTTTTTGCAAGATTTATGATTTTTTTTTTTTCCTCTAGGAGGGTGTTAATAAATGCATTTTGGGACAGGACAAAACAGCCAAGAAAAATTAGAACATGGTAACAGAAAAAAAATAATCTGAAGTTCAAGTACTGACTGAAGTCAATATTGATATTAGAGCAAAGATATTCAATTTAACAGTGTTTGGCTGCAATTACCTCCCTGAATTTACTTGCTAAAATTACAGAATAACTATACAGATTTCAAATACTTGCTGAAATGTCAGCATATAAAGAAAAGTTCTTCATGCTGTTGTGGGAAACTTTCATTTCATGTACACTATTTTATTTCTAGTGTTCATGACATGCATACCACATTTAATTTTAAAAAAATTCTTCTTCTTTTAAATATACTGGGAAACTGAATGGATACTAGGAGGTACATTTTAAATTAAAAAATTCCCTCTAAAAATTAAATTGGAGTGTGAAATGTTGGTTTATTCCTGAAGTAAAACCTCCAGAATATAAAAACTGTCATACTTAATTGAGAAAGTGATCCATCTAGTCTAGTATCCAGTCACTGACTTCAGTAGTAATAGTTGCAATATGAATTTATACATTATTTTGCAACAGGAAAATTTTCTTATAACTCCATTAGGTGGATTTATATCATGAGCATATTTAAAGCAAAATAATAATATTTATGGTCCCTGTTAAATGGTCAGGAGTCTAGATGTACCCCACCAACAACACTGACTGCCAGCTGATGGGTTGGAGGAATTCTGCCCCAATACAACTGAAGAGGGAAAGGATCCTGCCGAGGGGCTGTACCTAGAGGCATGACACTCCTCCCAGTACACGATTCGAGGTGCTGGTAAGGTGTGATCACATCCCCAAATCCTGCAATCCTGCAACCTTGCAGATGGCTGACACTGTCAGCCTTCAGGTGCAAAGTCAGAGTGACATAGTCAGGTGATTTCAGCAGTGGAGCAAAGATGTACATATTCAGAATTGCTGATGGGGGAGGCTGTATAATTTTTATCTGTATTACTACAAAATATTTTCTATATTCATTACATAATTTGGATGGGTAACAAATTAATTGGAATAACACTTGAGTGATACAGTTTGTTCATTTTGCTGGTAATGAGATTTTAAGAGTATCAGCCATTTATTTTTGTGACCTTCAGATTTTTAATGCCATTAAGTGGACATCCTTCTCATGAAGAGAATAGAAATATTTTTTTTTAATACTTTTTCTTTCATTCCTACATGTTTTTTATAGAAGCAGTCTTCATATATTTGCAACTAACTTATTCACTGCCTGACCTTCCCATTTAACCTATTTAATAATTATATATATATATATATATATATTTTTTTTTTTCTTTTTTTCAGTTGCATTCACTGAGAAGAATGACCTATTTAAAACTGGACTATATCAGGGACAGATTAGAAGAAAATCTCAGAGGACATTTCATTCTCTGTGCTATGTTAAATAATATGAAAAACTGTAAAATTWTGCAATTTTTCTTTGTGCCTGAAACATACCTCTTATCATCTAAGGATTTTTGCCCTGAACAAACTGTACTGCCAGACTGAGGGAATGTTTTCAGTCCACTCATTGGTTCCTTCAGAATACTGGCAAGGGACACACTGCAGTAACAGAACAGCTTTTCTAGCATATCATACCTCACATCAAAAGCACTGACTCAGCAAGCAGCACAGAGGGACACATCTCATCAGCTCAGTTTAACTCTGTGTCTATTAAATTGAGCTATGTTATGCTTAGTCATTACAAAGAAATTGTGGATTGCATTTTCCACATTCCCACAGGGTGTCTGAAATCTATTGCTCTTTCTTGGGTTGTGGTTCTGTTCCTGGTTGCAGATAGGCTAGGACCACTTAGCCTATTGCTCTCTGCTACCACAGCACTCGCTCTTTGCAAGCTCTTTGTAAGCTCTGCTAGGGGCTGTACACAATTTAGGACTTCGTTCTAATCACAGGTCTCGTGGCATTCACCACAGGCTCTCAGTGACCGATCATTCCCAAGCTAATGCCTTCAGCTGCATGAGTGGGATGGATGCAGGGGTCCAAGCAGTGCTGATAAGTTTTCATGTGAATTATGAGGACACTGTCCCACATATCTACATGTAGTAAGTCCAGATAAAAGATAAAGGTTAAAAAAAATCTCCTGTTATTTATCATTTTCACATATAGTTAATTCTGCTTCATTTTCTCACTACCTGATACATGCACAACCAGCTCAGCTTGAATGGTACACTCAATTATTCTGAACACTTCATAAAATACAGTGCTTGTTCTCCTGGAGTTTCTGGGGTGATGAATGTACTTTGCTGGCCCTTTGAAACTGCTATAGAAAATTCTGTTTAAACGCAGCCTTTCACATTTATCTTTGTCTGGAAATCTTCTCCTTGCTTATGGTCAGTGCTGCAGACCGTGTTACTCAGTTTTCCTGATCTTCTCATTTGGGGGAAATATAAATTATGCTCTTCCCCTGAATCAAAGAAATCATCAAAAAAGGTTACCTTGCTACATTTTTGTTTCTGGTATATGAACAGACAGAAAAACTGATTTCAAGATATATAAACGGCAGATTATTAGAAGAATCTAATGAGTTATTTCTCATATAATAAATGTTCATATATATACAGTTTGCAAAATCACACAGTACACGCCTTTGTCATACTAGCTCTGCTTCTGCTTGCTGGAGGTTTGCTATAGTTTTTTTTATACAGTCTAATTGTTATAGGATTTCACAGAATCACAGAACTGTTGAGACTCAAAGGTACCTCTGCAGCTCACCTTTTCTAATGCCCTTGCAGAAAATAGGGCCTAAGACCAGTAGGCTGATCAATGTCTTCTCCAAACAGGTTTTGAATACCTCCAAGGATGGAAAATACGCAGCCTTTTTGGGCAACCTGTGTCAGTGTTTGATCACCATCACAGTAAAAATGTTTTCTGACCCTAAAAGTAATTTATGCTATTTCAGTTTATGCCCATTGAGTCTTGCCCTTTCACAGGGCAGCACTGAGAAAATAGCAGCAGCACTGGCTCTGGGTAGGTAACAGATTCAAATTCAGTTTAGACAAACAGCTGCTGTTTGGATATATTTGGATATATTTGGATAATCCAATAACTGTTTTCCCACTGAGACTATTAACTGAGTAATAATTAATAGGAAAAGTTAAGAGAGGAAAATTGTGTGTTTTCAAAGATTTTAATTGAATTTCACTCCCCATTCAAAACTCAACACTTGCTTTTTCTCTACTGAGTTAAAAGGAGGTAAATAGATAGCAAATAATCTTATAGATAGCCCACAGATATAGATAACTGCTTATATTTACTAAAAGGTCAAAAAATCTTACAGCACTATGATATCTGGCAAAGACAAAAAATAAAATATATGATCTGTGCAGTGATATATGATCATAATGAAATTCATTAGTCTCTGACTTACCTCAGTATTTAAACAGGGATCTATCTAAGTGGGCTGGAGAGTTATATAATAAAACTTTTCATGCTGAATGGCTCACAGGAGTGCTACAGTGATTTTGTTTCTTGTGTTTCTTGTAACTATAATTTTTTTAATGTATCTACTGCTATATTAGCTACTAGGGATACATATATATATATATATAATTAAATACATTCTTATTTCTTCATGAAAAAAAAACAAGGTGATACTAGATGTGATAGTCTAGATATTTTGTGCCCCAAAAAAAAGYCCTGTATTTACACTTAAATAAGACTTGGGTTTGACTTTGTGGTAGTGAAGCRATGTCAACCGTATAATTCCATATCCTCTTCACCAACAGGGCTGTATGGCCCTCTGTTAAAATTTCATAGCACCTGTTATCTATTTGTGAGCTCTTAAAAAAAAWAAAAGTGCATTTATGAATGTGCTTGTGGGTTTGGACAGAAGTGTATTGAGAATGATGATCTGTACAAAAGTTGTTCAGTTAGTCCATTACACATTATTTACTTTAAAGTGATGAACACCAGCATGCTGTAGCCTCCTTCATCCTGACATCAAAGAAATTTTAGATTGTTGTATTCATTACATGGTTGCCTCCAGCTGGTGAAAATCACTGGGGAAGAGTGATACTCTATGCAAGTACAGGTCCTTTGAGAAAACTTGTCTGCCAAGTGCTTCAAAGAAATCCAGTCTGGTCCAGAGAAGATATTGGTAATTTTGACAGTTCCATTTTTCACTTAAGATCCTAGCACTGAAGACTGGCTTTGGAAGTCATGGTCATAGTGTAATTAGTTTGGAAAAAAAAAAAAAATGGTCAACAAAAAGAACACTGAAAATTAAAAATGTCAGTTCCAAGTTTTATTTAGTTGTATGAAGACATACATACAATTAAGTACCATTGCAGACATATAATGGAGTCAGAATTCAGGTCCATGAAATGGTAGTCACAATTTATCTACAGCTGTAGTGATCCTTCCAATAACCTTAATACACAGGAGAAGAAATGAACCACACCCAAGTGTCTAGTATATTAATGCACAGGTAAAAGTCTAAATTAAAAAAAAAAAGTCTAATCATTCTGATAGAGAGTTGGGATTTATTTTCCTTTAACACAAACAGCTTATAACTGAACTGAATGAAAAATATCCAGTTATTAAAAATATGCTCTTTGCTGCTTCTGTTTATGGTCTAATAATTCCAACACTGTAATAAGAGAATGAACAGAGAGACAATATTTGTCACTGATATTTTTCACCATTAACTTTATGGCAAAAAGACTTCATGAACAAGTAACAATGACTCATTAAGTATATCAGATTGGGCAGGGTATTCCAGTATCCCTGGTTTTGGGATATTGTTTAAAATGCATCACAAGCAGAAACAAAGCATTTACCTGTAGCACAATTGGATGATTTTCTACTGCTCTCCTCCACATCTCCTGCTGTTAAACACAGGTGTAAAGCTTTTGTCATAATTTTATATGTAGTAAAAAGCATATCCGAGCATCCTAGGATGTAAGTGGATCATTACTGTGTTTGATATTGACATTGAAGAGTGACCTTGGTACCCTCATTTTTTCTTTGTGTGTATTATTCCAGTTGGCTTAAGTCTATAAATTGCTCTCTATGGTATGCTGTAATTTAACTCTGTGAAAAGCGAAGAAACAAACAAACAAAAACAACATAGGAAACAAGCCTGGAAAACATAATTTTATCTTAAAGTTGTTTAGAAATGAGGATAACTTGAAAAGATGCAGGGGTCTATTCATAATACACCCTTGAAAAAGCTGGCTTCTGGCTCTGCTAGGCTTTCATTGCTTAAGGATGCAGTCACCTTTTACCTGAGATTATCCTATTGACATCACAAAGCATCTTGAAGATCTGTGTTTTGGACTACCCTTTGACACCCGGTAAGATTCATGACTGTAGTATAAACAGCTTAGAAGTGGGTTTTTCTGTACTTTTCCTTGCTACTCCATTATTTTTTCCAGCTCTTCCATCTTTGAAACTCCTTTTTCAACAGGATGGAGCTTACTGTAATTACTGAATTACACCTGGGGAGTAGAGAGGGCATGACATTTTAAAAAAAGAGTCCTAAACTTCAGTAAACTGGAGATCTATACTTTCTTACTTAGTGCCCTTTTTATAAGAGCTTTGCTGCAGAATTACTTTTTACTTTAAGGCACCTGGATCTTTCCATTGCTTACACTGCTTTAAACTTCATGGAAAGAAATCACTTTAGATACATGCTTCTGTTCAGTACAATTTCTCCCACTTTACTGAGCCTTTATTGGTATGGTTGATAATTTTTTTAAATTTTTAAATGGATTGAGGCTCAGAGGTGTAGAGGAGGGCCACAGGAGAAGATGGTCAAGATCATCAAGACCCAATAATAAAAACAGTGACTTGGAAACACCTATGTTTATTTCACTAGGTATGTTTATTTCCAATCAAGAGAATAATTTCATCATCTCCCAGCAGAAAAGGAGTTGGGGGTCCAAGTTGTCAGTCCCATGGGCATGATCCAGCAGTGACCCCAAGAGACTAAGAAGGCTGGTGGCATCCTGGCCTGTATCAACAAAAGTGTGGCCAGCAGGACCAGGGCAGGGATTGTTCCCGTCTCCTTCGCTACAGGAAAGACACTGAGGTGCTGGACCATGTCCAGATTAGGGCAACGAAGCTGGTGAACCTTTTAAGTTGTGAATTGAATAATGGGAGTCTGAATGATCACACTGTCTGAGAGGGAGATTAGTAGCAATTCCTGGGACAATCCCAACTGGGTCTAGCATGTAGTTAAATGAAAGATTACACAGGAGTTCAGCAACTGGAAGTTTAGAAATACTGCCCTAGCATCTTTTGCATGAGATAGATAAATAGATAGATAGATAGATAGATAGATAGATAGATACATACATACATACATACATACACACACGTAAAGAGGATTTGACACCTGATTTAGATACGCTCTGTTCCATCCTCTGAAAAACTGTATTTGACAGTAACCATAGCAGCAAAACTGATTAGGCATACTTGAAATACCAAATGACATAATAGAATTTTTATTTAGGGTTTCAACAAATAAAACTTGATACTGTAAACAAGCATATTCAGTTCTATTCTAAAATATTATGGTGGAAGAAATGGCTGAATTAGTCACATTTTTAACAGAAGCAAAATATTACTTTTTACAACAGTCTTAAGAAATTATAGTCAACATTGTGTGGCTGAACTCATGAAAGTAACCTTCAGTAGTGGTCATAATTCTTTTTTTTTTTCCAGCTCTGTCTTATGGCCTACATGTTTGACATCTTTCCAAGCACCTTCTGCTTCTGCTAGATTGTTTCTCAGAGCTTGTGTTATTCAAGACAGATGCAAAGCAGTTATTATGGTGCTATTGTTACTTGATGTACTGCTGTAAACCACTCAAAATGAAGGAATAGCACACCCTGGGAATCTACAGATGAAGAATTTCTGGAATACCTCTTTACTTACCTGAAGAAAGTGTTATCTTTATAATACTAGGACTTCTCATACTGATCTCCGTAAATAAGACATTTAATGGCTATTGCAGTGCAGAAGACAACATTAGAGTGACTTAAATACATGGAAGTTCATCTCATACTTTTGCCCTCTAAGGATTTATAAAGCAGATAGGATACTTTCTTTTTTCCATATGACTTTTACAGTACTGCATACACATTCCTGGAAACAGGAACTGAAACATACTACTATTCACATCTTAAATTAGCCTTGCTACATTTAGAATATAATTTTCACAGGTTCCTTCCTGTGTTTTTTTGTTAGTTATCATCATATTTAATCAAATAATCATTGTATGGCTGTGTTCCAACTTTGTTTCAACTTGACTTCTTCAACATTACTACTTTGATTAGGTATGAGCCCAAAGCTGAGAAGTAAGCATCAATATCTCAGTTCCTGGACTATTTCAATCACCTAACATGGCGGGTTCTGGGACCATTTAAAATAACAAAGAAAGGCAGTCATCCATATCCAAATATATGAGTTAGGTAGGTTGTGTTGTAAGAAGGGATTTCCAGAGACTCGGAAGCACAGGGAGAATACTTGCTCTCTATTTCAGCTAACCAGGCACAAGCCAGCAGCGAGAAAATAAAGACGCTATTTCATTTTACCTAAAAAAAAAAAAAAGTTATTCTTATTAGAATGGTGGCAGGACATACAGAAATTATACTACTGGCATGGGTGAACCTCGGTATCTCTGAATTTCAGCCAAACTATGGTCTGCAATCTTGTTTGTAAATATATTCTTGGGTATCTAGGGCAACTTAATTCTTCCTAATTTTGTCTGAGTTAACTAACCTAAGATGGTTTGTCTCAATTTAATTGCCCACACATAGGCATGCCGTACCATTTGGATGTTAAATTATTCCTCACAGCATTCACTTATTGCTTGAGAAAAAATCAAGAAACCAGGTTTCTAAACCACAAAGTTGTATCTAGTTGCTTAGGAAGTTCCTAATCCATGATCTCTGGAATCTGAAAATCTGTGTGGTTTCATGGTATGCACTGACATGCTGTTCTTTATTATTGGTGAAGGTCTTAACATCATATCAAGCTTCTCTGTGTACTTCAAGAATTACTATGCTTGCAAATTTTGCATGCTTAGCAGGTGTGATATGTCAGCATTACAGAAAAAAAAAAGGCAACAACGTCAGAAAAATGTTACATTTGTTCTAGGAAAGCCTGTCTACTAATAAATTAAACAAAACTCCAAAAGAGCTTTTGTAGTAATTTCACAGTTTTCATAGTTATTAATGAAACAAAGATGATGTGTCACATGTATTTTACAAATATTTAAATAAAATGTGAACTCATTTTTGATCAAGTGAAGCTGAAACAGATATAGGTCTAAAATAAGAAATAGTTTATTTTTTTTTATATTAATCTGTTATTAGAAAATAGACTTAATGATTTTTTTTTTGAGAAAAAGAGCTTTGAAATGCATGACAACAAAAAGAGAAATAATTGAACTTATAAATTACTATGTAATCTGTATACTTTCACATGTATAATCCACGGCTTGATGAATACATCCCATTTTAAAAGAAAAAATATTTGAAAACACATTCTCATATAATGAATACCCCCAGATGACTCAAGCAAAATCAGAGCTAGTGGCAGAAGAGGATCAAAAGCAGAGATGTCAGTCGTAGAAATAAAATTGTTTGAGAAAATGCACTGATACTTATATGCATCTCAAGCATGTATGGGTTTAACTGTTGCTGAATTATAAAGATGAGGAATCATTAGGGTTTATGTTCATGCAATCACACCAAAAATGTACTGTTTTGAACAATTTACCTGTTTAATCTTAGAATGTAGAGTTATAAGCTTTGGAGACAGTCATAAAAATATTTAAAAGCAAAAACGGAACTGTAGCTGAATTACAGCTTGCTTTAACACATTTATTGACTGATACCAATATTTTACCTAGCACTGATTAATCCTGCTTCCACAGGTGGTTTGAAGAGGTCCTTGTGGAAACTAAACTCTTCAAACCTGTCTGGAGTCATCTCTTGACTCTTCAACTAAAATTGATCATTCAGGGCTTTCTTCACTTACGGAAATTAAAAGTGTTATTATGTTAGAGAGGTGCAAGCCACTCTTTAACCCTCTGCTGAGACAGCAGTCTTCCCACCCTGAAGCACAGATGTTTCATTACCAAAACCAAAACCAAAA
>QVAJ01000014.1:5661991-5706308 GCA_003546035.1 Mixornis gularis | reverse complement strand
AATTGAGATATAGACAGTTTAATAGGTAAAGCAAAATCTGAACTTTGAAACAAATGAACATAAGGAACTCATCCACTGTTTCCTAACCACAGCCAGGTGTTCAGGCTTCTCCAAAAAGAGCGTTCCATCCCATGATCACTTGTGAACACAAACGACATTGTGGCCTTCTTCTTCCCTCAGATTTTATTACTGAACTCGATTCCATGTGGTGTGGGATACCCTTTCTGTCAGTTACTGTCAGCTGCCCTGGCTGTGTTCCCTGTCAGATTCCTGTGCACTCCTCACCAGTGGGGCAGTGTGAGGAGTGGAAAATGCCCTGACTCTAAGCAGTCATCTCGTCATCAATCTCTCATCATCAACAGTGTTTTCAGCAACTTTGGTTGCAATTGCTACAAATCACTATATTTTTGTTATATATATTCAATAAATTATACATATCTATATATAAAATAATCACATKATATGTTTAGATTAACCTCTGGTAATGAAGATCTATACATATTCCCCAAAGTGTGTTATTTTCTTKGCTATATCAAATTTCTCTAACTGGTCTCTGGAAGAAAAGATAAGGTGATGTCTTTGTCTCTATCRTGAAGTCGATGTGAACTTGTGCCACTAGGATCTCTGGAGATAATAATACAGTCTGCCATGTGAACATTTAATTTTTCACAAGCAGCCAAATAAAGAGTCAAATTGATTGTTCTCAAATTASTATAAAATAAAGAAGTATCAAAACTAATTTCTTTCCCTGGAGGGATTTGTARAATAATTCTTACTATGAATTTTTTTAATATATACTATAGTATTYGATACTTTAATTAAAACAGAATTTCAGGAAATCTTTGCAATTGAGAATGTGTTTGTCCAAATTTTCCTCTGGGGTACAATTCCTCTAAGAGAATATAAATGAATAATATCTTCATATTCTTAAAATCTGTAATCTTTTTAAAATACAAAAATACTATCTGTGCATAAAAACTGTCAAAATGGAATTATTAACTATTACAGTGAAGATGAGAAAGTTCTTTGATCTCAATTTAAAGTTTTTCTATCTTTATTTTTCATAAGGAAATGGAAACAAAATTAAGCATTTATCAGTTTAGGTAAAGCACTACGTCAGAACTGACCAAGTGTCAGGCTATTGGAGAAGAGAGAAAAATCTACTTTCCCTTAATTTTAAGTGTTGTTTTTAACAAATCTTTATGTACTATTAAAGTCAAAATCCATTTAATAGAGAGATAGGAATGCCAAATACAATTTGTCATGTATGGTAGATTTGCAGATATTTTCAAATATTTTCTAATGGTTTTAACAGTTATTAATTAGTCTAATAGCTTAAGAATAAAATACAGATATATTAACATGCATAAGAGGTACAGAAAAGAGATGCACAACATATTTTTTCCTCATATAATCCACCAGTTCCACAAAACAATAAACCAAAACAGCACCTATATCTACAACAAAGAAAATGTACAGAAAAAATTGACTATCCTACTAAACTTTTATTTCCTAAGGAAATGTCTTGAATACAATCATAAGATACTAATTTTTCCATCAGAATATCTTCTTGCTTCCGCTCTTTCCCTTTTGTAGCAAATCTGGAAAGATAGATCATTCTAGGTTGTGACTCTGGTAYCTGTGTGTATGAATTAAATATTTCCTATCTCTGGTTCAGCATTAGAACAACAGAAAGCAGGCTGAAAGCTGACAACACAGATGTGAGTAGCAGTTCTTTTTCCTCRGAGAATCTTTCAGGAATGGTGGGAAGCAACTACTTCCTGCAAATCCCAGCAAAACGGCTAGACCAATTCCAAAGCCAACTTTGGAAATTTGAATGTGAGTTTAAATCTGGTTCTTCTTCTTTCATGTTGAGGAAGAACTAAGAATATCTCAGATAAAGCATTTGTTTGTGCTTTTGGGGGTTTTGTGGGGAATTGGGGTTTTTTTTGTGGTGCGCAAGTGTCTCCGATAGAACGGGTCTCATAACTATAGTTAGAATCAATGTGTAAAGTAATTTTTTCATCCTGTCCCATGATTTTATTATAAGTATAGCTATAAAGAAATCTTGAATACCTGAAGAGTCAAAAAAGTGATGTCTTCCACTTTCCATCCACATCATAAGTGTGACAAGACAAGGCAATAAGTGTGACAAGACCCTCTTAAGCAAGAGATTACAAAGTGGCTTTTAAAGTCAGAAAGTAGCTGACCTTAGAGTTACGGGGACATCCTCTCMCCTCACATAAGGTTCTTATCTAAATAAAATTCTAACAATATATCCTCTTGAGGTTTAGTACATGCTATATAGTATAGAATGTAAAATGAAATTTTAGGAATCTCATCTTTTTCATCCTCACATCTTTAACAGAAATATGTAAATAAATTTGTTGTACTAATAGTGAACAATCAGTCCTTAAACTGAACACAAAACCTTAGTGAAGACTTGTTTCACCAATTCTTGATACAAAAAAAGTAAACAAACAACAACAAAAGTATTTTAAAGCAAATTAGACATTCTGAAATTCTATTTTATTTGGGGGAAAATAGAAGTTCTTATGGACTCTGGAAAAACTCTGGAATTTTTTAATGTAATTTACCTATTCACAACAGTCCAGATAGGAAGATTTTGTATTCATTTATTAACATTTATAGTTTTGAACTACCAAACAAATTAGATTACTAAATGATCTCAAAAGGCAAAATAAAATGATATCAGAAAGAGGTGGCAAATAATTTTCTTTGCTGTGGGTGTTTTAGTTTTTCTTTTGTTGGGGTTTTTTTGGKTTTTTTTGTGGGGTTTTTTTTGGTGGGGTTTTTTGTATGTTTTTGTTTGTTTGTTTTATGATGGCACATAGCTTGCAATTATATATATCCTGCATAAGTCTCTAGACATCTACTTATTTATTCTCGGGCTCACCAGTGRGCAGCAGATCCATCTCTCTGGCCTGCCCTCAGGCCATTAACAACTCTGCAGCTCTCTGGCCAAACTTGGAAATTAGGCCTCTGTGTGCAACCCTACTTCATGACAGATATTCCTTGTCCAGAGACAGCTTCTGCCATGGCCTCAGCTTCCAGATCCTAATGTTCATCCATCCGCACATTACAGATATCTGATTAGTATAATGGTATCCCACTTCTGATATCAACATTTGTTCTTGTGATTTAATAACCRATTGACTGTGCATGGAGTAAATGGACTTGAACACCAATGCACATTCCCTTAAAGATATGTTTAGTGTTGACAAGTGATATATGACCTCCTTTTCACTTAGGAAAAAAAAAAAAATGCAGTCTCAGAGAAAGCTCATATTGGTCAGCACAGGAGTCTGTGCTGTGTGTGATACTGGTCTCCTTGAGGTCTCTCCCCGAGTTACTCCAGACCCTGTCAATTAAACGGTTGTGCAGAGAATATCTATATCTGATCAGCCCATTCAGATTTTTGAAGTACCTGAGCAGGTTGTCACCATTGCAGGTGCTCTCAGTCAGTTCTTCTTAAAAGATTCTCTGCATCTCTCACAGTGACTGATGTGTCTTTTGCCTTAAATTACAATATCACTCCTGCCTCAACCCTTACAATTGAATTTCAGCCACTCCCAGGCTATGCCATTTGCCACAGGGCCCTATGAAATATGGGAAGAGGCTGAGACAATTGGGTTTGTTCAATCTGAAGAAGAAAATTCTACAGGGGACTTAACTGCTTACTGTGCTGCCAAATGAAAGAGCAAGGAGCCAAAATTCCTCCTTGTTGTGGAGAGCAGGAAGTGGAGGAAAAACTGAGAGAGATGGATTTTGTAGGTAACAAATAGAAAATGAAAAAGACAGATCAATATATATGAAAGGTAAAGAGAAAAAATGAAGACAACAACATTTAGAAGCAACCAAAAAATCATTGTATTTTTTGCACCCTGTGTTTGCAAACCAGTCTCTAAAGGCTGCTTGCCTTTGGTTTTAGAGGAGTGAAGTTACATGTTGACATTTAATGACCTTCAGTGGACTACWGTGTTTTCACTTTAAAGATGAATTGTCTCTGTTATTATCTTCAACTTGTGCATTAACTCAAACTTATGCTTTTGAAAGAAGTGACAAAATTCTCCACAAGTGCTAAACATTGATGTGGTTATCTGAAAATAAGTTTATAAAGATGAAGACTTAAGGACCTGGCTCAGTTTTTGTGYGATCATGGTCTCAAGCAACAAGCATAATGGGTTGGGTCACTTAAAGTAAACATGAGTGTCATATTTAATGTGTTTAAAAATTCTAACACATTAAAATTGTAACAAAKCAATATAAGAAATTAAATGAGTGTAAAAGCCTATTGATACAGAAACTAAACTCTGAGTTTTGCATTGAAAAACAGGAAAAGAGGTAGCAATCTCTCTCACTTTCTTACCACCTCTAATAAATAAATAAATTGCTGGATTAAAGTTTTGATTAGATCTAATTGCAAGGAGTAAAAAAGTAATGGTATAAAATTATATTTTAATTTAAATTAATTAAATTAAATTAAATTAAATTTAAATGAAGGTTTGGGATGTAACTGTATCCACAGAGTAATATGAATATGACTCCCACTAAGTGTTATATTTTTCTCGCCAGGAAAGTACAGAATGGGTGTATYGGAAATAATAATGTGTTTTGGAAAGGCTCAAAGAGTTTATTGAAAAATAAAAAAGAAATAAGAAAAAGTTCTTGAAAATACTGCAGTCTTTAAGGGAGTTATCCTGTGTTTCTTTTTTGTTTGTTTCTCATTGAAATTCAACTTTCTATATTAATCAGGGGTTTTGAATGTAGAATGTTCGGGTATAGTAGGATGTTACTTAGAACTGATGTTCATAACACACTTTGAGTTTCACAGGGACTAATGGTGTCTTTCTCAGGTGGCATGTAAGATTTGTCTCGGAGAAATATGTTTGGATCTGTGGGACTAAATATGACCTTCAGTTGTCCCTCACATTCACAGGAAGTTACCTTGAGCTCTCGATACAACTGTCATGTAATGTGTCCATTATAAGGAGTATGAGACATAAATAGATGTTAATATATGGCTAAATACAATACTGCAGAATAATCTAGAGAMTAGGAGGATGATGTGAACTTCATGTTTTGTTAAATTGCATGGTCACTTCTGAGCAGGAATTTCTGCATCTGTACAGTGCAGACTTCATGCCAATATTGTATTTTCTTAGTTCTTATCTGATTCTTTTAAGGTTTTGAAAGATTTATGTTGAATTTCTTTTTAGAAAATCACAGGAGTAGGCTTATTAGCAGTTCTTGGTGGGTGTTTTATCTCCTGACTTTTATGGATCATCTGCAGAACGAGAACAAACAACAAAAGAATACAAACTATCTCACCCTTTTCCAGTGAGATGCATGCTCTGGGGAAGTTATTGATAGAACTAGATATTGAGGAGAAAAAGAATCATTACATGATTTGTGAGGTTTTGTTGTAAGAAATAATGTTTTAAATTAAATATCTACTATCTGCATAGTACTTCTCACTTTTGAGGGATACAGACTTATAGAGAATTATGAATGGCCCATTAAATTGTGGAATTTTTTGTGCAAAAAGCTGTAATGAATGTAAAGAATATGACCGGTTTTAAGAATTGTCAGACAAATTAATGGTTTCTGTAGTTATTAATTAGCTTCTGTAATAGGAAGTGCCTAAATTACTGTCTGAAGGAAAATGAAAAGGAATGGGCAAGGAAGGATGGTTTTTAGCCTGATTGTTAACTACTGGCASAAACAGGAGAGGTAACTTTCAGTAAAGTCAGATTTGATTTTGGTCCATGCTTAAGATCACAGTGGGCATCTGTCCTGTTTAGTCATAGGCAACTACCTGAAGAAAGTTGCTGTGCAGGTCTACTGCTGAGAGGTTTTCACTGCTTCAACTGCTATTAGCAATATGTTAAGGGTCTCATACCTATCATTTCTCTCCATAAGGGTCTCAAACTTGTTAAAAAATATTTATTTTTTCTTTTGTTCTTTTTCTTTTTCTTTTTTCCTTGCATTAGGAACTCTCTAGCTGTATGAGTAGGGTCACCAACTTGTTGGACTTTGTTAGAAAATTCAACCTCTTCCAGGTTTAAACTAGATCCTTCCRTTGTCCTGAAATATCTGTCTTCATCTTTTTTTAATATCATGATCCACCAATAAAGAAAATATTATGGAATATATTCAAAGGTAAATTGCAATCCTCTTGTGAAATTTATTTTTTATTATTACCTGGAAAGTAAATAATAACCACAATATATTTCTACAAATAAATTCTCGGAAAATCAGCATCTGCCTTCCAGCATCTAAGAATATTTTTCCTGTCAACACATTCATCAGAAGTTATTCATATAACTTCATGTAAATTAACCATACTTCATTGTGTTTTGTATATATCCCAGTGTGACTCTGTTTAAAATACAATTTTAATTTCAATATTTTTACAGTAAAGTATTATAAAGCAAGACGGAACTTTTTTAATCTTCTATATGGATACTTCATGAACTATAATTAAATGTGCAAGCTAATTAAATAATTATTTTCACATTCATTTTAAATTCTGCTATAATTAGAGATCTATACTTTGTTCAAAGATCTATACTTTGTTCAGAGATCTGTGAATGTCTCTGTTCAAAAGCCTGTATATAGTTTCCTAAAATTAGCAAATACACCACATCTTACTKCTCCTCATTATTTGAACAATATYTTGCAAGAGGTTTGAGATTACAGTTTTAATTATAACAGAAGATTGGACAACCGTCAGGTGGGGTTAATTTGCATAACTCAATTCAACCCTATAGAGCTGYGCTGATTTATGTTGATAGAGGATATGACATTTGCGATTCTATTTTAATAATAATTTCTATTTAACAAAGAAATAGGCTTTTCTGAACAGAAAAGTATGGATTCTGATTTCACTCTGTATTGGGTTTTCATGGCCAGGTTTTGCTAGTGGGGCAGGTTGTGGGGATTTGCCAGAGTGGCTTCTGTAAAAGAAGCTTTCACCATGGCTGACAGCCAATGCCAGCTGCTTTAAGACAGACCCAAAGCTTGCCAAGGCCATGCTCATCAAAGATGGTAGTATTGGCTCTGTGATAACATATTTAAGAAGGTAAATAAAAAAATATCATGGCACAGAAATGATAGAGGTCAAAGAAGAGAAGAGTGAGAATATGTGAGAGCAGACATACAGCAAGGCCAGGGAGAGAGGAATGGAAAGCTCCAGGTGCTGAGATTCCCCTGCAGCCTGTGAAGAAGATCATGGTGAGGCAGCTGTYCCCATGCAGCCCRTGGAGGACCATGGAGGATGACTGGAAGAAGGCTGTGATGCCGTGGGAAGGCCACATTTTAGCAGGCTCCTGTCAAGACTCAGAGACCTGTAAAAGAGAAGCCCACATTGGACCAGGTGTTTTGATAGGATTTGTGACCCCATGGAGGACCAATGCTGGAGCAGTTCATGAGGAACTGCAGCCTGTGGAAAGGACTCACACTGGAGAAGTTCATGATGGWCTGGACCCGACACTGGAATAGGGACTCCTCCCCTTGAGAAGGAAGCAGCAAAAGAAACATGATCTGACTATAAGGCCCATTCCCCATCTCCTGTGCCTCTCAGGAGAGTGTCCAGTAGAGCCTGTGAAGGAGGGAGAGGTGGGGGGGGAAGATATTTTTAAGATCTGTTTTACTTCTCATTATTCTACTCTGATTTGTTTGATTATTAATTAAATTAATTTCCAAAAGTTGAGTCTGTTTTACCTTTGACTGTAATGAGTGATCTCTCCCTGTCCTTATCTCAACTGTCAAGCCTTTCATTACATTTTTTTTCCCCCTGTTCAGCTGCAGAGGGGAGTGATTGTGCAGGTTTGATGGGCATGTGGCACCCAGCCAGGGTCAACCCACCACCCTCTTATTCATCTAAAACTAGAATAATGTGAATTACTTCAGTCCTTATGTAACCGAACAAAATCTACCCATATGCATTGAACAGAATAACAAGACACACATGATATCATCYTCGGGAAAGGATTATCAGTGTGATTTCTTTTTGTTTGTTTAAATAAAAGCTACCAACATGATTGTATGTTCTGCAGTGTGGGTTTATTCAGCTTTTAGCAAGCCAGCTGCACGAAGTCAACAGCTCCTTCAGAGAGCCCAAAGGGAAGAAAAAAGCAGCAATCTCTCAGTGAACATGAGTGCCCTTCGGCTAAAGGGTATATAAAATCTGTTATCCGATGTCTTTCCTTTTTTAAAATCCAAATTGAACATGGAAATAAAACAAAYGTGAGTTTATACATGAGGTATCTGGGAAAGTTTTCTAAACATCTAAGTCTCCATGTTTAGTTCATGATAGAAGAAGTATGGACTGTCCTTTTTGATGATAGTGCCAGGGGAAACAAAACCAAGCTGAGAACCAATATAAATGCACTGTTGGAGTCTTGTTCGACATTACGTGTTATTTCTTAACTCTGAGAGTTGGAGGGTATGGAAATAAAAGCTTTCAGCAGAACAGCCCATATGGTGATTTCATAATGTGTGATCAGGACAAAACAATTACTGTGACTAGTACATGAGTGTACATTTCAGTGATTTTAATTAGAAATAAGAATATTTTCATACCCTCAGATGCCTGTCATGATTTTTGTCTTGCTGTCCCAAAATCTCCCCTTCTATTTCTATGTGCAGTTACAGAATCACTGAACCAAAGTTATGAAGGGTGGACTGGTAAGGAGAGTAAAGAGCTGCATGCTTTACATGTTTTTCCATTAACATTACCAGAGCTATTGCTCTTCTGATGAGAAACTCATGAAGTGACACAAGTACAGTCACAGGCTTCTATTAATATATGAAATAACTTCTGCAAAAGTCAGAAATAATTCCTTCAAGGTCTTTATCTATGGTTTTCTGATGCCCTTGAACTTATTGTCTGCAGAGATGTTGCAAAACAACCCAGGGGTCTTGACCATTGAGATCAGATGCCTGTTGGAGCCCAAGTTCCTCTTTTTAAGGAAACAAGGATACATGGTAGTTTGCATTCAGTCCTAACCATGCTGTGGAGGTTGAAAATGGATAAGGCTCGATTCAGAGGTGGCAAAAAACACCTGCACTCTAGAAATGAGGTTTAGAYAGAAAAAAAGAACCTGTATTATAGATAATATTGTTGAAGGAGGGTTGTTCAGTTGTTAATGACAGCCCATCATGAATAGWAATGAGATACAGACTGCTGAGACAGACAGTTGCTACTTATTGCCAGTGATATATATAGGGATTATGTATCAAGTAAAATCCCATAAACTCTGTGTGTRTGGCTATAAAAGTTCCAAGTCTGTACAGTATGCAAACTCAGGGGTTTCTGGCACTGCAAAATTCATTAAGCAGCCTGTGCAGAACTGTAGGCACAGAGGTGTCCAGAAGATCATCATTACCAGGAAGCCACCTTGTAGGGAAAAAAAACCAAAAAAATAAACACCCCTCCCCCACACATAAAAAACCCCAAACTAAACCAAACAACAACAACAAAAACCTATACAAAAAACCACCCAAAACAAACAAACAAACAAACAAGCAAGCAAGCAAACATGAAACCCAAAAAACCCCACCAAAACACCTCCAAACCGCAACAACCAAAAAACCTCCAACTTGCACTATGATATAAATTGTTTTCCTTGGTGTGCTGCTGTACTGATGAGAYTTTAAGTAATGTATGGTCTGTGACTTGTAATAAAGTCATAGTCAGTTATAAATGTGCAACAATTTTTCAATGAGCTCTTGATCATTTGTCTCAGATGATGCATTTTTAAAGGTACTTAGTGTGGGTAGAAAGGATTGTAAATGAACACTTCAAAATATAAATCTTGACTTACTACAGAACAGCCATAAGAAGACAAGATGTTTGTACAAGATGGATACTAACAGTGTGTTCCCAGTGCATACACTTAGCCCTGAAATAAAATTAGAATTCACATGTCTACTGATTGTTAGAGMTTTGTCTTCTATTTTCATGCTTTTTATTTTGTTCCATTCCTTTTTTTTTTTTTTAACCTTTTCTCCTCTGATGGCTCTTGGTATCACAAATTCAATATGCATATGATCTCATAATCTTTTTCTGTTTCTGAGAAAACTACAGTTCCCATCCCACACAAGAAATGCATTTGCAAAGAAAACAGACAAATAAATAAATAAATAAATAAAATAAAATAAAGGCAATAAATAAAATCAGGCAATGCCTTTGTTCCTAATAATTTTTTTTTTAACATGGATCCCCATACAAATTATTTTGGAATGAGTGTGTTCTGTACATCTGTAGAAAAATGGGAAAAAAAWCTTTTTGCAGGGAAGCCCATGAGTTTTTCCACCTTAACTTCCTACTTGATATATATATAACTCCAGAGCTACATGAGGTTGCTCTAGGTTTAGTTGTGTTCTGAGCAGCCTGAGGAATGAAGATTCTACAGAAATTTAAYTCCACAATCATTTTGTGAGATGAGATCCAGTCTGGGCCACCATACTATTAACTTTTGTGTGAGTTATGTGTTGGAATTGTTTCTTAACAATCTACATGGTGTTACAACCTGCACCTGAAGGCAAGGGTAACTGAMGTTCTTGTTAATAGATCACTTGGGGAAAAATAGAATAAAACAACACTGACAGACATGTGTTTTTATATATGCATATATGGCAGGTTTATTTCAGAACAATTTGATTGAAATGGAAAACAGGTATGTAATTGTTTTTGTTATTATCTATAGAAATACAGCAACATAAAAGCATAAAAATATTCCTTAAGAAAATACATAAGGAAAAGAAAGAAAGGCTAAGAGTAGATATTGGAGAGGAAGGATATTACCACCCATGGGTGCAGTGAYGAGACTTGAATGTGACATTTTTTGATGTCCACTGGTTGAAGGGATGGGTGCTGGCACTATCAATTGGGGGTGGGAGAAGCCCACAAAACACAAAGTTCAATGACTTGACCTACATTCAGATTTGGATGGGAATGCCCAGGTACCCTCCTGAGCAGGTAAACTTTTACACTGCCTTTTACAACACTGTGCATTGTGCAAAGTCCTATGGTGGAAGGCCCCAGAAATAATCCTGGGAGTGCTTCAGGGATCTCTGATGGTTCATGGCCCATTTTAATGACATGATTGCTGTTTGCTTCTCTCACTTCAACTGAGCTGGTGGTGCCTGTCAGGGGGGAAATGGCATGACAGAAGCATCACACCAGCTCTGCAGGATCTGCATCTTATTGATCTTTATCTGGCCGGAAAACAGCTTATTTAAGACATTACTTGCAGGTTATCAGGCACACAATAATTCTGGGGCTCAATCATTTTGTATATAATAAGTGAGTTTGTCATGCTCATCCTCTGGTAGTGGGTGCTCATCTCCTTTATTCCATGTGGATCAGAAGTTTTCACCACCACACAGCCAAACCTTCCCTCCTCCCCTTCAGTTTGGGGGTGCAAACCTGGCCTAAGCAAAGTATTTGTTCATTTTGCAAACAGCCAATTGTTTCAGTCACTAGCCTTTGATATTTCAGCTTTTCATATAGGGTATGTAGTTGTGGGTTTTGGTCTAGCATAACTATATCTCAGAGTTAAAATTTTTCACTCACTTTGATTGTATACATTAGTTTCAATTTCAATTACTTCATAGTAGAAACAGCTTTTGAACACTCCAGAGATTTAACCTTTGCAATTTTGAAGATTTACTTAATTTGCCTCTATTTGTGCCTATTTACTCTGCTCAGTAATAACCTTGAAAATAAAGAGGATAAAGRTAGGAGTACTTTTTTACATGTCATGACAAATTGTATACAGTGTACTCTAATTATTCTTTCAGCATGCCACCTACAAGGGTGTCAACACTCTGGAAAGGGTATGAGGCCCTCCCCTTCCTCAGTATCTCCAAAGACCTTAATTTTGTCACTTCTGCTGGAGCATACAAGATCTGGAATGCTCTCCTGCTCATACTACAGGAGGAATGCTGCCACTTGCAGAATCAATAGACTGGGAAAATAGTTTGGATCTGGTCAAGGGAATCCTACAGTAGCAACAAATAGGTGTTCTGACTTGCCATTACACACGTACAAATTGCAGATATAGTAGTACAACCTGTGGGGTAACTTTATAAAATAYAGTGTGTCAGTTTAGCTCCACATCTATTACAAAGGTATCACTTTATGGTTAAGAAGCTGTTGATCACAYCTTTCTCATCCCCAGAAAGAAAGCTGAGGTCCAATTCATCTTCCTGGGTCCTGGTACTCTTCTTAGATGATGTTAGGCCAGGACTGCAGAACTTGTTARTTTCTTCTCTGCATTCTCCTTCCACAGCAATCATTCTTTGTGTAACCTGTGAAGGACTGTACAAAAGTGGTTACTTTTTTTAATCACAGATTTCTGGTTGTCCACTGCAGATTTCAGTCGTCTCTTGCATCTATTCCTTTTCACTTGTAATAACTTTCATAACATCCTAAATCTAGTTTAAATTATTGTTAAACTGGGTTAGAGATATAAACAGTGCAYACTTTTGGGTAAGGGATCAACTATTCATCATTTCCTCTCTTTTAATTTTAACTGGCCAGATGGCTTCACAAGATCCTCAATACTACTTGAGTTACAATACCTCCCACTGCTTCTGTAAAGTGTTTGTAATTCAACATGTGTTGCAAAATATTTTTGGGTGTCTTCCTGTACAATCAATGCCCTAGATACTAAGGAACCAGGTTCAAAAGTTAATTGAGAAATCTAAAAGCAAGTCYTATGTGGCATTCAACATAAATACAGATTCAGAATTAACCAAATTTTACATAGCCCTAACTTTATATTTTAAAATAATCCAATTTGATATTATTTTTTTTCCATTTTGTCTGCAAATTATCAACTAACATTTTTTGTGGGTTTTTCTCTTCTCTTCATTCTTAAATCTATTCTAGCTGAAGAAGTCCCAGTGTTTGTTTTCACAAATCTACCAAACTTCACAAAATGCTGACATTATAAAAAACCCTGCCTAGAAAATATGCCTTGTGCAAACATAAAACATAAAAAAATACTAGGTGCATTCTTACCTGTTTGCCTCCATTCTGGAATTAATGCTGCCTCCATACTGTACAATAAAGTGTGGGATGCCAGCTCTTTGTCAGCTCTTTGTCCTTTGGTTGGGGGTTTTGGTTTTTTTGTTGGCTTTTGGGTTTGGATTTTTTTCCTTTAATCTGGCCATATATTAAACTTCATACTTCATCCTTTCTGAGTCTCTTTTATTTAGAATAGGACATTTCTCTTTCCTGCACTATTTTCATTTGAATTTGACACTGCAGTACTTAATGCATGATCACAAAGATTATCCAAACAATGGAGAGTAATTTTTTGAAAATTAAATCTGAAACTACGTATTACAGTCTTAAATGCTTCTTTTAATTAATTATTTTATTTTCTACTTTGCATTAAGCATTTTAGCCCCCAAAATAAAATTTATTAATAATTGAAGCACCAAAAATATGTCTCTCAAATTTAATGCTATAGTTTCCTATATTTATGTAAAATACAAATTGATGTATTATAGTTGTAAAAAGCTGTAAAAAACTGTAAAAAGCTGTTCAACCTTTTAATATTTGGAGCAGGATTTGCTACAAGATAAAATTTCAGCAGCGAAGCAGTTAAATTCTTTAACATTTTCAGGAAGATGAAGCATATTTGCAGGAAGAGATTAGTGACAGCACAAGTAGAATCAGGCAACCAGAAATCTTGAAGAGTGTCAAGACTCCACAAGGAGAAGATACCAAAGGTAGAGATACCAATACAGAGGTAAATTGTAGATGAACARAAAATTAGAATGGGAACATTTATCAAGTCTCTAACCTGCTTAAGATTGCAGTTATTAAATTAGTATAAGGAAAAGTAAAGATGAAGAAAATGGCAGAATAATAGYAAACAAGCAAATATAGATTATGCTGTTCTTTTTTCATTGCAGCACTGGACCACAGAAATATATAGAAATACAGTAATACTTGTTATTGTAAAAGACAATAAAAGCCCTTCTGCTATATAGCAGCTATAATTGGTGCTGATGAGATGGGTTAATAGAATTTASAATTATGTAATTCTTTGCTTCTCATCATCTCCTGGATGAGAATATAAGGTACTTTGAAGGAAAACAGAGAAACCCTCAAAAACATACCTTATCCTTGCAACTTTCTTTCTGATATTTCCGTTCCTACTACGATCTCATTCTAGTATTGTCTCTTATTCTTACTACTGTAAATGTAATTCATAATGAGGAATAGCAGGGAAGAGACTGTAGTTTTAAGAAACTAAAAAAACAGAGAACAGCTTTCTTTCCATCTCATTTTGTGAATAATACAAATATCTGGTATAAATTTTTGTTCCCCAAAAATGCTTGTAGTACTGAGGTTTTGGACTCCATCAGAGCAAATTTGGTTTAATTCCCTTCTATTTAGGATTCCACACTACAATTTTTTTTTAAGTATCAACAAAAAAAGATCTAGATTATACTTAAATAATTTGGGCATCCAATAGGTAGATATGTGCATACTAAAGAGGTGATTTAAATGTGGACTTACGTCTCCACACTTATTAAAATTTGCCTTTACCATTGCTATTTCATATGCATCCCTTTGACAATTACAATTTGAAATTACAGGGAGTTTACAAGAATGAACAGTATATGAAGGCATAAATATCTTGTAAAGAATTCACTATGAAAGGACTTCAAAAATAACAGGTAGGTGCTGTATATTTTCTGATAGGAAAGAATTGAAAAAAAAAACCAGCACCAGAAAACAACACTATTTTCTCTCATGAACTTTTATTCCTGACTTGTAAATGYAGCAATAAAATATATAAAATGTGAATATATCTTACATAAAATAAAATACAGGTTTCTCACGATGGGCTTTGTCCTGAGATTCAGATACGAGAATTAATTTTGTCTACAATGTAGCTGTTAATAACATTTTGTGAACTCTGCACTTTTGTTTTTTGGATTACGAATTGAACTTTTATTCAATCTTACTTTTAAGTGGGATTGGTCATGACTTTCAAAATGTCAATTGATGTTTCCRCTGCAGTTTTAACAAAGGCCATTTGAGGACTAAGTTGAAGACATTTATTGTTACACTAGGTGGTGATGGAAGTGAATTGCACTGAGTACAAACACACAGAAATCACTTCAAAATGGGAAATAATAAMGAGAAAAGAAAAAGAAGTCTTTGACCAAGGATATATTTTGATGTAGGAGTTGTCTATGTATGATCATGCAGTCATGATCCCACAGATCATGATCTTACATACAGATTCTGAGTCAGCACCACCTTTCAGACATATGTTTACCCTGCTCCCTCACAACTACCCAGATTACTCTTATTTTAAGGATCATAGTTCAAGATAAAACATATACATAAATAGACTATGAGCTTGAAGCTATGTTCTTTGGACCCACATTATATTTCAGGATGATTTTCACAGAAAAACTGCAACAATTTATCAGATACTGAGTATCCTAATACAGATTGTTGTGGTGTGCATTTTCCAGCAAGAGATAGCTAGAACCAATCCCAGGGAAGGGGGGGAGTGACCAAGAACAGGGGACAGTTGGCAGGGCCATCTATGAACAGAAAGGGGAGGGAGGAACTTGATCACCCTGAAGCTTCAAGATCCATCACCAGGGAAAGACCACAGGGGATTTGGGGACGGGGGTGTAGGGATGAACCATTATAAAACTAATAACAAAACATACAGAACTTTGGAACCCAAAATACACACCGCAACAACAGATCAAAAGAATGTTGAAACACTTTGTTTCAGCTGAGATCCTCACATGTGTTTGATAATTTTGCACAGGYCTAAGGTTGCACTAGTTAGAATAAATTAGCATAAATTAGCATAAGAATTTAAGTTACATTTAGAAGTAATGCTATAAAGAAACTCATGAAAAGGAAATAATCATAAGATGAGAACACTTAAGAGGCGCTGAATGTTCCATAGCTGACATTTAGATGTATTTAAACACAGAATGATGAAATTGGACAGGTTAGCACTAGTTTGACTTCAAAGTATCAGAGTGGAGAGCACTTCCGTGAACTATTTATATTCAGATAGCTTCACATTAGTGATTTTATGATAAAAAATATGTCTGCCATAGACCACTGAGATGTAGTATTTGGATCCCAGAASAAAAAGCTGATCAAATCTAGGTTTTGCAAATATTATTTATTTGTAATTTYACCAAGATTTTTTAGTGAACATGCGTATTAAACAAACTTACAAAAGTGGTGGTTGGTTTTTTTTGTTTGTTTATTTGTTTGGTTTGGGGATTTTTTTGTTTGTTTGTTATACAGCTCACAAACTGACTACTTTTGCATTCCAGTTCCTTGAAATAAGCTATTATTGTTCAAACTTCTGGCTGTCTTCCCACCTCTGCATGACCAAATTCCTTCCTTTTCTTTCTATCAGCTTCATCTCTTCTAGCACTCAATTTTCTGTTGTCAGATTTGTTGTCGTTATTATCCTCTGAGATTTAACAGGGAATTTATTGTCTCCAGTAGTGCATCTGTTGCATGTTTTTTTTTTCTAGTAAAATCACCAGAATTTATATATTCTAATTCTCTTCTACRTGGCTGATGACTTGATCCTTTGGTAAATAACACTGTGTTTAACACTACTGAGTAGACACCAAAARATAACATGGCCAACAAATTCAATAACAGGAGGGCTTGAGTGGGAATATGTAAGCAGAAACATTGTGAGTATTGTGTCTGAAATGGCTGTAGACAAGATGTCTAATCAAGAGAGAAACTGGCTAAACTGTGAAAAAAGAGAAAATAGAGCACTGACCTGAATTCAGACTTCTTACTACAAAAATGGTCTTTACACCCATGCTTGCTTAAAACCCTTTACAGCTRTCATCTAACTACAGTCTTGTTCCTGTTATGGAAAATCTAACTTATTTATGTTAGTTCTCATTAATATCTCCCACAAATTTCCTTTAGGTCAGAGATAACARTAGGAAAAAAGGGGACTTCATTAGATATTTTTGTCTTGGTAGTGGGAGTAAAAGGCTAAAAATCCAAATTGTACCTGAACCTCTTTTAAGTTTAGAGCTGCTGCATTATTTTATTAAGGCTTTTCATAACATAATACTAAAGTTATCTGATGAAGTACAGATTTGATAAGTGAGGGGGATTGAAAAATTAAATGACCCATTTGGGTTAGGTGAGTTGGACTATATAGYTTTCAGAGGACTCCTGATTTCAGCAATTCTATCATCCATAATGATTAAGATTATGGAGGTATTATGATGTTTTCTGTTGACACAAGGCAATATAGAGTGAGGTAACCTCAAGAAGAGATCTAGGCTACTCTGTGACATAAAAATCAAGGTGTGAGTGAGATGGGTATAGCACGTTGTTAACAATTTCTCTATCTCACCCACATACACATGGTCTGTAGTTAATACATGTACGACATTAAAACTGTCAGCACCAGGGTCTTGGAAAATCAGATCATTCACTGCAGCTGGTTGATTTCTCCAAATACTGAGATAGACAACAGTTTCAACATTGCCTTGACCCTTTGGCATGATGGCAGCTGTTCATGAAGGTGTGTGGGTTGTGTGAATGTATGGAGACATGGATTTTTACTCATTGTTCTCAAGTTTAATAGCTGGCATGAGCTGCGAACAATGACTTTAAAAGGTTAGATTTTGCTTTTTTTTTTCTAGTTTGTACTCATGTGAGGTCTAAATATGATCAAAGACTGGGGCAAGGTTCACACGAGCTGCCACCTTAGGGAAAGTATCTTCCTTTATTTCATTTCCAAGGAGCTTGACAAGCACTTGTCTAATGGTTGTGTCCTCATGTGTAATTCACACATATTGCAAAAACACTTCTGAGACAGTAACTTCAATAGAATTGCTTTGAATATGTTTGAAGTTCAGTATGATTAGGCTGGAAAATTACAGCATCATCAGTCTTGGGACTGCAGAATTACTGCTGTTAGTTAATACACTAATTCAAGCTAGGACTGAAAAAGGTCATTTCAGACTTTGTGGAGCAGCATCCACAGAACTAATGCATTAGCAGAAATTGAGGGGAAAAATGAAAAAAAAGAAACACTTCAGTATAGAGATTAATTTTATATTTAATTATTTATAATTCTTTGATGCATCTAGGAATCTGGAAATGGATTATAGCCCTGTATTGTGGCACAATTCGGTACATACTGTACAGGATTTCTAGTTATTTGTGTTACTTGTTGTTTGTTTCATGTTGGCAGAAATAGTGCAATAGTTTCAACTGTATTTCTTTTTTCCCCCAAAAAACCACTGGTTTTGACCATTTATGCCGAGCTTTTGTAACAGACACATACCCAGAGGGACAACCTGTCTCTTCTAAAACTTCTAGAAAAGTTAAAGAAGAAAGCAACAGGGTCCTTGTCTTAGTGCCACTGTCTCTGACATGAAAATGAATATTTAAGCAATGATTGTAAGCTTATGATCATGGTCAAAGGAAAAAGAAAAGATTAACTATAATAAATCACAGACAGTATTACGTGATAATAAAATAAATATTTTTGGTTTAAAAATCAGTTCTGGATTTCTCACATATGTTTCTTTTGTTTTACATCTGAGATTTCCTAAACATATGCTGAATGCATGGGAGACATGTTGCAAAATATTCTTTTATTACAGAAATTCAGGTTTTGAAAATTTAATTTTTGCATGGTTATYCAATATAGATATCCTTTGTGCCTTTACTCTCATTTCTCTCTGTCCTGATGAGAATTAGCTAAGCAAAGCATCTCAAATTGACCTATGAAACTTATACACTTGGAAGTGTGACTGCCAGAGCCTTGGGAATGGTCAGACTGGGAAGTTTCCTTAACATGTGAGAAAACCAAGGGGTTTTCTACTTTTAGAAGATCAAGGGGGATTTTTTTTTTTTCCTTTCTGCAGTTTAATGGAAGATCATAGTAACTACAGGCAGACGTTTCTCCAAGGTGGACAGTAGAATTGTGAGAGGCAATGAACACAAATTTTTAGATTTGGAAAATCTGGGATATTCTGACTGTATAGAAAATCTATCTCCCCATGGAAGTGATCAAGTGTTAGAGTAAGTTTTTAGAGAAAACATGGAATTTGTGTCATTGGAGATTGCTAAAAGTCAAATAGAAGGCCTTGATGCTRTTAGAGAATATTAAGGAAGGTCTGATGCTATTACAAGAATAAAGTTATATTTAGTGAGTATTGCATCAGCATGAAAGCAGTCCATGAATAAACACATGGATAAAATTATAGAATTTTATTCTTATTTTCCTCCTGATCAGTTTTTGGCTTTTTTTTTCCTTTTATTCTTTTTCCCCAGGTAATTAGGTAATTATCTGGGGGTTATTGGTTTTACATGTTACAAAAAAAATCCAAGCTGTTCCTTTAAAACAACATCTTGTTTTAGTGCTACCACAACTCACACTTTGGTTTTTCTAAAACAGATTTCAGAAAGAGAGGAGGCTTTATAGCTAAAGCTCAGGTTTACTTATGCTTAATTTGKCAGATTAATTACTTTAAAAACGTATTACTTGGAATTTATACTTAATATGCCGGAGAACAAAAAAACAAGAGGTAAAAACATTTTTAATGGCATGTAAGATGATGGAAAATATAGGAAAGAAAAACAGTCTTTTCCCCACATGAAAGTTTCAGGTGGTCATGACAACGAGAATATAACACAAAAAACAGAAGAATAAAAGGTTCAGCTAGTGAAGCTGAAACACATCCAGGATTTAAATTCAAGAGAGTATGTAAAAATTAGTCCACACTTATGATGTCTTATGTTTTAGCTTTCACATTTTCCAGATTCTGTAATGCATTAGTATATAACTCTGAACTTCATATAAAGTGTCAGCAAGTTGTCTTCACAGTTTAGTTAGACAAAACAATCCTTTTCCAGCCCAAGAACCAAGAAGCCTGCAGCTTCTGGCCCAAAAAGTATAAACAACAGCAAATTGAGGAGAGCAAACTGGGAGGATGAGACTTCAAAACCTGAAGCTGCAGTTAACTATCGGTTAGGATAGGAAGCAGCTACCAGCTTGACTTAGGAAGTTTGCTAGACTTTTCCTGTTTGGTAGATTTTAGGTTGGCTCTTGGTGTGTGTATGAAATTTCTGTTGTTTTATTGTGGTTTTGTTTGTTTGTATTTTTCTTTTTTGAATCTCTCAATGTAGCTCAAGTCCATTTTACAAGTTATTTACAAGGGACTTGGAAAACAATTTCTCCCCCTCACATTCACAGCAGCCTTTCATCTACCTGAATACTATTATCATGACTCCTTCTCTGTTGTAGAACAAGCATATAAAATGCTCAAATAYGCATGCTGTGTTGTTTTAGTATACTATTATCTTATTTTAGTATGCTATTATCTCACACTGTCTGAAAAAGATGTATTCCTTTCCAATTATTCAATATACCAGGTTCTGGAAATTTCAAGAAATTCTGTGACTTCCTTTTATATCCCCTAATTACTTGTTTCCTTCTTCTATACATGCCATTTTAATTTCAGTTCTTCCTATTGCTGCCAATCTTTATAGCCAAAATTAGTAAAACACAAATTAAGTGAATAAATAAAGAGGAGGGAAGACTGGTGTTTGACAGTCAATATTCAGTCTGGCAGAGCTCCTCATTGCTTTACTGTTTATCTTGGCCAATAAATTGTCCAATTCAAATGAAATATTCACATCACGTGACAGTATACAGCAGTGCAGTCAAGGAACTGTCTCGGATTTGTGTAACAGCAACAGTGTAAAGTTACTCATAGAGTGGTAGACCTTGTTTTTTGTGGCATAACATAGGCTATACTTAGCTGAAAACAGTTGCATCAGTTCCTGTGAGACTCTTCTATATGTAGGGAAATATTCAGCTGTAGGAAAGGTGAAAAAGATCAATGCATTATGTTGAAGCCTTAAGAGGAGCAGTATTTTTACTCCTCCAATTCATGTCAAGCACTGRAAAAAAAATCCYGAAAAAAATATTCTGAAGTTAAAATGTTTTTCAAATGTACTTTTAACACAGTTGTGCCAAATTCAATTATTTTACTGGAATTTATATGTACTTCATAGACAATATGAAGATGTAAAACTCATTCTGCAGTTATGTTTTAGCATATGTGATTACATATGTCTTAAAAACACTATGAAAAATATCTATAGGTAAAGACATGAGTAAGATAAACCAGTGAATGGATATGAGAGCTTGTGTTTTCCTGTGTATCTTAAAGACCTTCTTATATTCAAGTGAAGGAGACACCATGAGTGATGGAAATGGAGTGCTGAGAGAAAATTAACGCCCTTTACTTCATTTTCTATCAAGTCATTATTTCAACTTGCCAACTTCCATTTTCTTTTTCCTCTCAGGATATATGCAATACATGTAGTTCAATTGCAAYAGTAATGCAATTGTAACAGCAATGCAAGAGTAGCAGTAAATTGCTTTGCTTACAGGAAACTGTGGCAAATGCATGGTGTACTCATCATACCTATGTCCAAACTGCCACCTGTGTAGCCAGATATGAATTTATTTAGTGGTTAAAAATAAGAAAAAAATTAATATGTAATAAATTGACTATTAACAACTAGACCCACTAGGTCTGTGTCCAGGTTCTGGACAGCAACCTAGAGGCTGCTCCCTGCTTTTTCACAACYGTTTGTTCATTCATTCATGCTTTGGCACTGCCACCTTTGACTGTGTATTGGGTTCATGTGTCAAGTCSTGTGTGTTGGGGACTGTAGGGGTAACATTTGGGAGAAGGAGGCAGGGACTGATGCCAGCCTGCTTTGCAAGGAGACACAAGGTTGAGGAGGAGGGAGACGCAGAAAAGGTCCTGGTACGGACTGACCACAGCCACCCATTCTCTGCTGGAGCTAAGGGCTGGGGAAACAGAAGAGTCAGGAAGCAAGGAATGAAGGTGAGATGGTGAAGAAATGAAGATATTTTTATTTTCCACTTTTTTTTATCACTATCTAACTCTACTTTTAACTGGCAATAAATTAAGCCACTTTTCCCCAAGCTTTGTCTGTTTTGCSTGTGGTGGTAAGTTTGAAGGATGAATTATTTTGACCCACAATGTTTTGCATCTTATTCCCCACCACCCTTGAAGAAAGGGACTGGCCTGGGCTCTGTGAGCCAGACAAGTTCAACTCACCACACTGTATTAGTTAATAATTTTTTAAAAACTAAATCAATAAAATAAAAAATAAATATTTTAAAATTAAATTTAACATTTATGCTTTTATAAATAGCATTATTATTTTCGAATGTTTTAGTATGCATTTGTGGAATTATAATAATGTTAAATTAAATAATGCAGCATTGTTCTGGAAAATTCYTACTGCATTTTCTTATTTCTTTCTATATTCACATTCTCCTCTAGCTTCTGAATTATTATTTATTTATAAAACATTCATGTTTTTCTGTCTGCATATGCTGAATGCCTCTGTGTTGGGGGAAAGAGGTGTCATTTATATTTTATAGCCTCTTTCCATTTGCTTCACAGAAAGTATAGATTTTTTTGCTTGTGTGTTTTTGCTATTTATTTTTACACTAAAGTTAGCAATTCCAGATATTGACGAGCTTGGAAATGTCTTAAATATTTACCAATTGTTGTAGTACATTTCTGCTCATATCTTTTTCATCTAAACTTTCATAGTTTTCAAATTCACAAGGTACACTTTTGTAAAGCTGGCCTTTTCCTTTCACCAAAAAACTTTGTGAGATATACCAGAGTTCTCTCCTGCATTGGATAAAGGTCTTTCAGAGGAAAATAACTTTTTCTCTTCAACTTGTAAATTCTGTAGATGTTTTCTATCTGAAGTTTGAGAATCACAGATTTGAACCCCACAGGTTTTGTTTCTCAGATGAAAATCAATAAACGACTGCTTCATCCACTGGTTAGCCTCCTCTCTAATGTATTTTGGGGACTTACTGCTATACATTTTGTTAATGGAGTCCAAACAATAAAACCTTCCTCGACAAAATGCACTCTCACTTSTCTTGTGCCAATTCAGTTTTAACTGCAAATGCTATGTATAACATTCCTGATTTTAATATTTCAGTCATAAGAATGCTCCTAAAACAAACGTGTTTAGACACTAAAATAGGATTTCCATTTATTTTGGTTTAGTGTTGTTGATTGTGTACAGGCACTCAAATAATTGTTGAAACACAAGTTCAAGATTATAAAAGTGTCTCTCTTGTTATTAATGAGAAAAAAATAGATCCAAATCATTTTTCTAATACTATCCATAATAAAATTAAAAACTGAACTTGAGAATGGAAAGAATTTTTTCATATATTCAGTCTAAAGCTTTCCCTTTAGGTATTCTATTCACAATTCTAGGGATTGCTTGACAGCTGACTTCAAGAGTCAGCTACATCTTTCCTCAGCGATCAAAGAGCTGACGGGCATCTCTGTGATCGTAACACTTTAGTGAGGGCAAACTGAGATGTTCTTATCCTTAACAATATGCCACAGCCATAACCAAGAACAATAACAGAATCTTTGATAACAACAGTGATCCCAGTGTTCCACCTCTGCAGTCTATATCTGTGTCTTCTGAATTCCCTGATGCAACTATTTTATGTGCTTCTGAATGGTGCTCACAATAATGTGCTAGTTGAACATACATGAACAACCATTTCAAGCTAATCAAGAAGGGCTACTGAAACTATGCAATACCAGGTTTTAAAGACAATGTCAATATGTCAATTATGTTGACATAGAGACGTTAATGTTTTACTAACACAGCTATTAGTTAAGTTTGATTAAATGGTAAAATTAAGGGTAATACTGGTCAAATTTCCAAAGATTTTTGCAATATGTATTTGTCATGTTCTTCAACATCTTTGACAAGAATTATTTCATGAAGATTTTCATGTCTGAATATTAGATTTCTCAGTTTAAACCAAGCTTTCACGGTAGAATGAAGAGTAGTGGCATGTGCTTCAGAGGACAGTGAGCCAAACTTCCTTAGATAGATATTGCACATGTTTACATCAGATGAATYCTACACAGCATGACTAAACAAAGTTCAGCCAATTTGACCAAAGAATTCAAGCCATACAGACTGAATGCRTATTTTCTTTAACAGCTCTTATTTCAAATTGTATTGCAACAATACTTATGTATCCTAAGAGAGTAGGGATAGAATTAATTTCATTTAACTTTGCAGAAGAATTTCCAACACAACGTAAGAGGGATATGTAGCATGCAGGCTTATTAAGCATCTAAAATTTATGGTGTGGTCACAGCATTTATAGACACCTACCTTAGATTAGGTGCCTAACTCTTAGTGGGCTAAATTTAAGAAGAGCTTTCCCATGGTTATTAATCACTATCCATCTTTACAAGAGAATATAATTGAATTTTTTTTATAAAAATAAATATGAATACAGTACAATATATTTAACTYCTTTCTCTCCTCTTCCTTGCAACTGCTATTCATTTGAGGAATTGAAAAATATATTTTCAATTCATATTTATGAAATATTTGTGAAAATCATAAATCTGAAAATTCTGAAAAATGAAGGAAATTATGATATCGTCTTTCATGTACTTTCATATTAGCCATTCTTCAGTGACTTCCCTCAAAGTCTGTTAGCAGCAAAATTCAGAAATAATAAAATGTTAATAAAAATCTTRTTGTTGTTGTTATTACTGTCAAATGTTAGGACATGTTATTACATTTCATGTGAAATGTTCAGTTTAATGGATTGTGATTGACAAGTATTAACTGCAACATTACTGCAGTCACTGAAAAAATTAGTGTCATTTCAATAGAGATTTTGATGTTAATTTTCCATGATTTTACTTATGTTTGCAAAAGTTATCATCATATTTGCAATTTAATATATTTTATGCGTTTAAATTATCATATTTATGGAGACAGCTGTCATGATTAACCCATTTAGAAAGTCACCTTGAAGGTGCTGTTGGTTTTGTCTTGACATTGCTGTTGTGACAGCAAGGAAAACCTGCTAGRAACTTCCCAGTAGTCATTTTTTGCTTTTACCCAATTTTGTCTTGTAGGTTTTAGTTACATTTTGATGCCTGAACAAAAAAAAACCAAAACAAAACAAACAACCCCCCCCCCAAAAAACAAAACAAAACAAAACAAAACAAAACAAAACAAAAAAACCCCAAAACAAACCACAACAACAACAACAAAAAAAAACCCCAACAAGATAAACCCAAAAGTAGTATTTTCAGAAGTAAATAACATCAGATAGTGCTTTTATTTTGGGGCATCTTATTTGGCATACACTGTAGAGCTTTGATTTTTTTTTTTTGTAGTGGGATGCTTTTTAAATTCTGAAAATCAGCAAATCAATAAAGTGTCTCAAGAGGTGGCACTGCATGCTAAGGTAAAAAAAGAAAATAGCAAGATATTTGAATGTGTTAGGGACCTTCTTGGTCCTCAAGGTCTTCAAACCATTCTTACAACTGTGTATAGGCAATGAATTCAGAATGCAAATATCAGAGAATTAATATTKTACAACTTTCCAAACTGCCACAAATTCAGTATTTCTAAACAAATATTAACCTTAACATCACATTTACTCAAACATTTTTATCCTCCAAACTATGTGAAAGTGCTGTCTAGAAGAAAAAATTTAGATTGTATTAACAGTTACCCAGCCTAAAATTTTCTTCAGAATTCCGGGTCAAAAACTTTTCAGTTAGTTACTTCATATGCCTCATAGTAAAGAAAGCTAAGAAGAATATAAACAGCTGAATAAAATTATTTTAAATGAAAAAATTAAGCTTGTGGAGATCAGGAAAAAAAACTGAAGAAAAATATAAGAAATGGAATGCAATTCTGAAGAATTTAAAATTTTTGCACTTAGTGTAGATACACCTATGTATATATATAATTTCATAATAATTCTGACTGATTCATAGATGTTTTACATGCATTTTACACATTAAAGTAATTGTTTCAGGAAAAGAAGTGTTTTAAAAATTGTCAATTTATGTTTGTGCTTTCTTTATATGTCATCATTTTATATTTCTATGAGGTCACATAGATATTTATTGAAAAATAGAATTTAATGATTTCTGAATAAATGAAAAGAAATTAACATCAACATTTTACTAGAATAAGAATTATTCTACCAATTGTTTCACATGAAAAGTCAAAATCTGACAAATAATATAGAATTTTTGCAATTTGGTTTTAAAAATAGTACTTCTCCAGTCTTTTTGACATAGTTGAATCAAATGTTTCTAGGAAATAYATCTATTTWTATMTATTTATATGTATGTATAAACCAYTATATGTATATATGAGCTATAAATATATATTCACTGTGCATTTTGTATGTACATAGTTTTGGGGGGGGGCATTGGGGAGTTATTGGGGTTTTTCGTGATTTATRGTCTRGTTTTACATAACAASAAATAYATTGGAAGGGATTTRAATAACAGCAAAAATAATAACAATWATAATGAAGGGCAAGACACTGAAATGCTCTCCTTCTACCGTCCTTATTTTGTTAATGAATGAAACAATTAAATAAAAGATGCTGTGCATGTTTTTGCTATGCTGGGTGCCGATCCATATTCTGAGATAAAWTAATGAACACAGTGGATTTCCTAAATATGCAAAACTGGGTTTCTAAACTTTAACAATAGCAAATTTTACAAATTATGTGCTAAATCAGCTGATGTGTATTGTCAGATTTAACCCTACAGTGATTTACGCATTTTGTTTCTGAAAAGAGATTCTTCCTTATCTCCTCTAACAATGAAATCAGATGACAAATTTGGAATGCATTTCCCCTCAATGTCATGTGGCTTTACGATTTCCTGGCTGATCTCTGTCATGGTCTTGTAGCTGATTCCGCTTTCAGCCGTGCTTACTGAAACAAGTGTAGTGCTAGTTTGAGATCAGGCTTAAACACYGGAATTTTACACATTCCCATTTGAATTGCTGTTGGCTTCAGGGACAATAATTTGTGTATCAGAGGTCCTAGAACTCTGCACATGGCTTTAAATACCTTTTAAAGCTGATCCACTTTCTAATACCGGCATTCTACCGCATGTAGAAATAAAGCACACCTCATATATGTTAAGTATTGCTCTGAAATTTTCCCTATGCAAATGATTCTGAGTGGAATCTATGCATAGAAATGGTATGATGTTTTAGATAGAAGTGGTCCCTTATGCTTTACACAACTTCTCTTTGTTACCACCACAGAAACAGATGTCTCAATGGGGTCCATAGAAATGCACACAAATAAAGATCAGGATTAATTTGTTTGGTTTTRCACATTGTCATTGGCAAAACACCTTCCTGCTATTTTTGTAAGTTGTTCTTGTTTAGAAAAGGGCTTTGTTGTTGTTATTGGTTTTGGTTTTGTTGTTGTTGTTGTTGCTTTTGAGGGGCTTTCCTTGTTTTTTATTTGGTTAGTTTTGGTTTTGGTTTTGTTTTTTTCCAGTGAATGTTCTTAACATTTGGTACAAGAAGACTACACATAGAATAAATATCCTTTTCTCATACATATGCTCTTGATTTTTATTGGAACTGGGTAAATATTGGATTTCTCAAGGCAGCAGTGAGGAAAAAAAAATCAATTTGAAAAATAAAAAGTCAAGGGGAAGAAGAAAAAAGTAATGTCTGGCTTAAAAATGAAGAAAAAATAATGTCTATACYTGACCATCAAAGATCTCAGATCTGAGATTCCTTCTCTTTCAGTTGAAAGAAAAGGGAAAACATTCACTTTCATGATTTAAAATGCTTTGGGATATGCAGACCAAAGAGTCATTGATAGGAAGCAAAAAAGCAGGGACTTTAACTTGCCTCATGTATATTATTAATAAATCARATAAATATTGCATGACTTCAGAGCTCTCAAAATCTATCCTTCGTCTGTGCAACTGTCTAATAAATCCTAACATCTACAAGAAGGTTCATGGTYTGAAATATAAAAATAAACAAAAAATACAGAAATTGCTTGTTTGTTTCTCCTTTCTTTAGGCCTTAGGGAAAATGTTAGTTTTCATGTCCTAAGTATCTACCATCTACCTCACAAAAAGAATTCTGAAATTCATGTAGAGATGAATCCAAGAGAATTTAAAGCTATGCATGCTATAATGCTACAATAGAATATTTTTCAACTATCTGTGGTTCCCATTCCTTTCAAATTCATATTCATAAGGTTCTCGTGTACCTTCCCAAATAAAGTTCCTCTGCAGATTATACAGTTTAAAAAAAAAAAAAAAAAAGGAAACAAAAAACTTGGCAAATAAACTGGAAGATGACATTCTTTAACCTGTTCATCAACAGGAAAAATTTCATGAGGTAATTTCTGTAACTATTCTCAGACCACGGGATTCATGCACATTCTCCTGGTTTATCCGAGTGAAAATCAGGTTCTAGGCCACCATAAAATTATGGGTTTACTTTCTTGTCCAGAACAGTTTTACAGTTGTTTTTTTTTTAATTCAACTCTGCCATGAGTCCTTTTGTCATGTCAATTTTCTGCTCCATGAAAGGCCTCTCTGCCCTTTTAAGAGCTCATGCTCTTTGTAGGTAAATTCAGAAGTATTTCAGTTTTTTCTCCCTCATATTCATTACATTTTCAACTTTCACCTTAATCCTGTARGCTTGGCAATTTTCTCTTTCCTCCAATGAGTCATATGTCAAGTGTTGCTTTTATCCATGTTTTTGTCTTACCATAAGGTTCTTGACCCCACTGACTAACCAAACCAATTAAAAACACCACAATGTGGTGGGGGGTTTTTTGTGTGTTTGTTTGTTTGTTTAATATATATATATATATATATATATATATGACATGTCACTACTTTAATTGGATCAATATTGTTATGGGTTTTTTCTGAAGAATTTCAGGATTAATAGAAAAAGTGGTTTTCAGTAGGGTGGGGCCATCAACCCCAGGGTTTCCCATAAATCCCAAGGCCCCACAATTTTTTCTGAAAAGCAGAGAAGTCCTTAATATTATTCCCATTTAAAATAAAAACAAAYGACAGTTGAATTCTTGTTCTCATAAAACTCTTTTAAGTTAAAGGATTCAGTTGTGGATTATGTAACTAATAATTTTTTTATTTTAAATTACTCTAATTGGATTTTTATTAACAATAATGTAAATTAAAATCTGAATGAGTGCCTACCTGCATTTTTACGTTAATCACATAATGAAAAGTACAAAATTTATTAGTGTTGCACCCTGAGAGCAACATTTAGTTAATTAATATACTGAAAGCATTATTTCTGCATAAGCAAATTCATTCAATCAAAGATTACTTAATTTCTTCAAAGATGACTGTTACAGAAATCATATTTTACTTTCTCAATAGAAATCTTAAATATTAATAGATTCTGACTTGACTGTTTTATCTTGGGAACCAGAAGTTATTAAGAGGATTTTTAAAGGATAAGACTATCCCTGGGACAATCCTTTCTCAGTGGGAAAACTATCACAATACCACATTTGCATCGTCAGAGTAAGGTAAAATGGAGAGTCAGTATTTTTTATTAGGCCAACTCTCATATTTGGGGAAAAAATTAAATAAAAATGTCTTACAAGTGGGGTTTTTTTCATTTGTACCATACATTCAGCTGTATAATAACTGCTGACCTTATATTTTATGACTATATGTATTCCAGAATCCCCAGGAAGAAATTGGGCCAGTTTAAATGTGGTGCTCTGTCTGCAAATCTTCAAGTACACCCACTACTGTCCATAGACTACATACAGAACTTATGTTCCTTCTTCAGAGGATTGMTTCAACATCTGCTGAAGAAATAGAGGCAATTTTGATGGCTAGGCTGATTAAAATAATTTGAATATTATAGTTTTAAGTTTTATGTACGTAAAAGCATGATTTCTACAGCAATTTTAGGCTGTTGCAGTGATTTTAAAGCACGGGAAAAGATAAAATCTAATCATTATGGCTGTGTGATTAAAATAATGTGACATTTGGGACCATGATTAATGAGGAATTAGATTTGGGCTATGTCTGGAGTCGACCAAAGGAATGTGAAGAGCTACATAGACGGTCTTGTACAGAGCCTCTTGGTGAGCAGAATTCAGTTGAAAAATAAATGTTTCAAGATTATTTTGGCAAACTGTTATGAAATACATATTTCTTGTGCCTCTGGCACGCCTTAAAAAAAGAACATAAGAACATGTGTAAGCCTCTCACAAAAATGTATAAAAAAGTATATTTTTTGGTGATATAAAAATTCTTTGGAAACTTAAGGTAGCTGACAGCAGAAAAATAAGCATGTGCCATTTTACAGAAACTGTAAACCAATTAGAGTTTCAGATTAGGAGTGAGTTTTGCTTTACTTCAGAAGGAATAAATAGATGACATTCATAAAAGGTTGTTTTGTTGTTTTGGTTTTTTTTTTTTATTCTGCAGAAAAACAGAATACTTGATGCAAGAATAYAGCCGGATTATTGCTTCATGCATTTGCAGAATGCATACTACTTTGGCTTTTCCTCAGGTAAGAAAGGATGGAAGAGGGTAGGAAGGTTTTGCTGAAGGTCAAGAAAGTCGTAATAACATTCATGGAACAGAGCATTTAATTGGTGTTCTACCTACACAGTGCCAACCCTGAACCTATTGAGTTATGGTATTGCCAGAACCTAGGAAGTCACAGAGGATTCATTTGGACAGAACTCCAAGGGTCTCAAAACTTTTCATCCAAAAAAATAYTGCTTAAATACAAAAATCTATTTTTTTTTTCAAGTAACACAGCCAAACACCTCCTAAAGTTAATTAAAATATTTAATGAACTGAAAGAAAAAAGTATCACTTACATACTGATACAAGAAAAGCAGAYAAGGAGGCACATAATATTTGAGTGCTGTGACATTTGGCACTACACTTTAGCTTCTCATTAATGCTGACATTTAAAAGATTTCTTTTTCTGTAAGTCTTCCTCACAAAATGCTAACAAATACATGAGTATTGAAAGGCTGTTTTATACATTTAATGCAAATATCCAGAATACTGACTTTGGAAGGTAAATGAGATAAGACAAGAAAAAGCTGCCAGCATGGAGCCCTTTTTTCCCCTACACAGTATTTTATGTCAACACAAAAATCCCACAACTTCTAAATAGTTGTGATGCTTTTGACTGGGGGAGAATTAATTTTCTTCACAGTGGCTGATATGGGGGGTTTGGATTTGTGCTGAACACTGGCTTGATAATATAGAGATATTTCTGTTATTGTTCATCAGGGCTTACATAGAGCCAAGGTCTTTTCTGCTTTCTGTACTGCTGRCAGGGGGGCTAGGGGTACATGGGAGGTTGGGAGGAGRTACAGYCTGGRCAGRTGACCCCAAGTGACCCAAGGGACATTCCAAACCATATGGCATCATGCTCAGTATATAAAGTGGGGGAAGCCGGAGAAAGAGTGATGGTGTTTGTCTTCCCAAGTTTGTCTTCCACGTCTGGAGTGATGGTGTTTGTCTTCCCAAGTCACCATTACGTGTGATGGGGCCCAGCTCTCCTGGATAGCTGAACACCTGCTTGCATAAGCAGTGGATTAATTCCTTTTTTTGCTTTGCTTGTGTTCTTTCCCTATTAAACTGCCTTTTTGTCAGCCCACAGTTTTCTAGCTTATACCCTTTCAATTCTCTCCCTGGTCCTCGAGTRGGGGAATGAGAGAGCAGCTGCCTGGGGCTTGGCTGCTGGATGGGGTTAAACCATGACAATAGAAGGTTTTTATAACTTTTTGCATTTCATTAATGAATTAGATAGACAAAACAGTTCCTGGTGAAACAGTGCACATTCTGTTTAAAGCTTTTTATCCTAAAATACAGAAGCGATTTATTTAGTTAGAGCATTAAAATATAAATATCTTTGCTATGAATTGAATGTCACAAGATAGAGAACAGAGGATTTCTTAAGAAAGTGAATGTGTACAGTYCATTAAATCTAATTTATTGCTAGAATAACTTTTATTAATGCAGAAACTAAATTGCTGCTAATGGGGTAGACTTATATTCCAGTCTTTCCTCCATGAATTATGTATAGTATGCTTTGTCTTTGYTTTCTTTCTGGTGGTATCTGAAAAACTATACATGAATGAAAGTGTTTTCATCAGAAAATTGCTAAWTTTTTTTCTCTTGTTTGATCATGATTTCTTTTTATATTATTTCTAGCTGCAAATTTATACCTGTCAGGACTTCTCTGTCAATTAGTGTGATGGAAAGTCCAATATTTGCTCAGATAAAATGGTGTGTATTTAAATAATAAGACAACTTGATAAGTTTAATGAAATGATGTGTGACATTATTCAGCAAAGTTTCCAGTTAGAGAAAATGTCTTCCATGTAATATTCTGAGATTTAAAGTTTTTTTCTATTATCTCTAAAGGAATTAATACTTTGTTTGTCTTTGTTACAATTTCACATATAAAWTCAATGAAAAATATAGATCTAAATATGAGAAATTGAATATAAAACTTTCTGGATTTACACTGACTATTCAGAACTAAGGTTTGAACCTTTGTCTTCCATTTGTAATGTAAATTGCCTAATGCTAGAGTCCTTTCTGATGTTTATTAATAAAATAATAGAATTTGCTTGTTTCACAGTGACACTATCATATTCCTCTATAATAGAGACATGAAATGACAGATATTTTRAAGTGAAAATAGAGTTTTCCTATAACTGTTAAACTCTGTTCTTTCTAGTTCAGGCATTAACAGTGGAGATAAAAATTTCACTTTTTGAACTATAATAAATGTGTTGATGATAAATGAACTAAAAAAGAAAATCTGCTCTCACTCACTTATAGGAAGCTTTAAATTGATTCAAATTTAGTGAGAGGAGTAGTATTGTCAGAATTTGTTTTACAGATTCCCTCTCTGCCCTGAGCTGGTCTTTAAAATATACCCAGAGGGAAATTCCATTATTTATTTAAAACTAAGAGCAGAAACATGAATTTCAAGGTCATGGAATCTTCCAAAAATTAAGTTCTCAGTAAAGCTTTCATAGATTTTTCTAATAAAAAATTGTAATACTACAGCTGACATGGATTTTATTCTGTTGGCAGTATACCATATATAGCAATATGAATGTTATTTTAAGAGCCATAACTTAGCAAGAATCACAATCTGTTGAATCTTTATGAACTAATTTCTTTTKTAACATATACAGAAACCAGCAATAAATAATTTTTTTCTAGTTCTGAGTTTCATTTACTRTTGGATTTGAACCTCATGATTTCTGATTGCATCTCCTAATTTCCTATGATGCACATTAACTAGGAAATAATTAGTTTCACTCAGAAGCATCAAAATGTATCCTCTTTCAAGCACTGGAAGTTTTCACTTGTCCTTCAAATACTTCATAACTGCCTGTTCTTTTTTCAGAGAAGTTTTGTCTTTCTAGATGGAAACACAATTAACATTTTAAAGACAAGGATGTTCTTACTGACTATCAGTACAACCTTGATAGTATTTTCTTATTAATGATAAAAAAAGGTTAATACCTTATTTCCATTTAATTTGTGATTGCTTACTGTTGCTGGTAGAATATTTTGGTGGGGTTTTTTTTCTTTTCTTTTTTCTTTTTCTTTCTTGTGTTCCAGTTTTTAGGATACCTTCTTTTTCATTTCTCTCTTAAATGGAATTTATACCTCTTCATCTTTTAAATTAAATCTACAAATTCTGAGAAGACTACCATAAAGACAGTGGAACTAGACAAGTATATCTTTCCCATATGGTTCTTAAACACTAAGATAGATTTGATCTGTTCTTTGAAATCGTTCTGACTTTTAAATTAATTTTATTATCTTTTTAGGAATATTGATCACAGCATTGTATTAATAGTGTCACCAATAATATTTTCGAAACTTATATCATCAATGTACTCTTAGCTAAAACTTAGTTTGAAATATTTTAATTTTAGGTTTKTTTTTTTTTTTTTGCTGCACACAAAAAATAATTTATGTTTTTTATGGTATTATCATAGAAGATAATTWTGTGTGTTCCACATCTCTAGGAGTGCACCATGAACTTAATACTCCAGGAAATATTTAGAACCAAAGGAAGGAAGAAGCCATATGAACAAGAGACATCCTAAAGAATGTTTGTAGAGCATATCTAAATGGATCAAATAATAAAAGAAAACCAAAATGCTGCTGACGGAAAAGACTGATTTTCTCATATWATGCTGTCCTCTAGAAGGCTCCCAGTTAGGAATTTTCAATTTATTTTTTTGCTTGTTTCATCTTGAAACAGAATATTTCTGATAGCTAAGCTGAGTGAAGCCATTTTATTTTGCATTTACTAAACATTAAGGTGAGCTTCTCTGGGTTGATAGCRTGACTAAAAGAAATGATCCTGTAGAATACACAAACCTCTGCTGTCTTTCAGGGAATGGACTCTGTCCCAGGTATCACATATAGACCACGTGCATGTGTTGAGTTCTGCTTGTATCTTTGGGGCTTATTTTGAAAAACAAATAAGCAATGCATAATGAGAAGCGTTGTAAATTCTTTGGCCTTAGGATCAATGAATTCAGTGGGAAAACTACAGGACTCATGAAGTACTAGAGCAACTACAGTGTACAGATTTATAGAGGAAAGGTTAAAGAAATTAATTCTGACTTGCCTTGATAAACCAAATTAATTACTTTGGTACTCTATGAAGGAGTAGGATTTTCTATTGTCATTCTGACAACTTTGAGCCTTCATTACTTTCTGGGTTTTTTTCTCTCATATGTGTTTTTTATGTTTCATTTACCGATAATTACTTCATAAGTTGATTCTCTCTTCTGTCCTATTTCCAGATAGCATTTTGGAAAATTTTGTGGCTGAGCTAGGTTGTAAAACCTATTAAGGTGCAGTTTCAGATTGTTACTGTGGAGGATCAGAACACAGCTATAAAAATGTTGGGGAAAAATATATTTCTATTCAAAGTTAGATGGAAAGTAATAATATCTTTTTCTAAATATTTCTCTATGAATTACAAGTAAATATTCCATATTTTTTTAAATGCATTATTAGCAATTAGGGGGTTTTTTTTCATCTTGGTATTTCCTAGAAAGCTGTGTGCTAACACTTTTACATCCCTACTAAAATGGCTTTTGAAAATTAAGGACTTAAAGATAGTTATTAAGAGGAGGGGAAAGCCTACCTGTGATAAAAAAATAACATCTTATAAGAAACTCAGAAATTCCTGATATTACTTTCTGACTTTTGCGTAGCATATTATTTTAATATGCTAATCCAGCTTGGGAGTTTTTCAATTTACAGATGTCAGTTCCTTAATTACCTCTAAGTAGTCTATTAATAAAAAAAGGAAGTTCTGATAGTCTCATTAAAAAGATCCTTTGTCAACTTTCTATTTTCCTGTAATTATTCTTTAGCACATTTGAGCTTTCAAAGGGAACTACTCACTATAGTTTCTACAGAGGGGGATTGTATCACTCTGTGAGATTTCCAAGGAACTGTAAACAAGAAAAACCTAAGTAGAAGTACAACAGCCCACATAATTTTAGCAGACTTTCAAAAACCTGGTGACACACAAGAAAGAACTACAAAAAATGAATAATCATAGATAAAGATTAAATATTGAATCTTCTGTCCAAAAGTATATAAGTACCGAAAGGAAAAATAGATTATCACTATTAGGTTCCAGTATAACAAAAGATTAATAATAAAGTATTTTGAGGTTATATGCTAATTCAATGTAGTTAAATATTTCCATTAATGATTTAGAAATCAAGTTAATGGTGGAGAAAATATTAGAAAAACCAGATTTTTTGATTGATCAGTTCTAGACAGATTGAAAAGAGTGAGAATGTTTCTACTTAATAGAAGTCAAAATCAACAAAAAAGAGAAAATGTATTACCCTACAACAGTTGAACTTTTCTTTAATGACAAAATGCTTCCAGTATTTGAATTCCCACATTTGTATGTGTAGTCCTGGGCCTAAGGATTTGGCTACAGCAGTTCTGATGCTAATGGTACTTCCTGATATTTGGGAAGTAGACCATTGAGAGGAAATATTAATGAGAACATATGAAAGTAAATTTTATCATCATCAGTTGAACAGCAAAAACTGCTCTTTTGGACCAAGCAGGAGCTAACTTCAGATTAAAGCTCTAATCACATCAACAGGTATTTCTGCTAATGTAACATAGATTACAATTTAGAATAAGTTTAGATAAATTCACTTCAATGTWCAGTATTTCCTTCCATTCAATTTACCAAAAAGTACCCCTAAAATTTTCATAACATTCTATATTTTTGCTCAGAAAAAATATATACAGAAATTAAGTCAATGATCCTGTGTTGCCAAAATCAAAGGAATTTATCTCTGTATAGATTCAGAATAGATTAGGAAAGATCAGCTGTGACTTGTGTCCCCCTGCAGTGAAAAGGGGTAACAAGCTATACTAATCCTTCTCAGGAAATCTCAAGTGAGCATTCKTATTGATATCCTAGCCTACCTTCCTGTATTGTTTAACACATGATTTTCCAAGTCTACACTTGGTTACAATGTTTGAATATTTAATTCTGAGAGATTTTTCCAGGAACTCCTTCACTTTCCATTATTATTGTAATGAAGCAACCTTACAAATGATTTGTCAAAATGCCTGGCAACAAAACACATCTAATGTGTAGTTGTTGTATATATATAGCAAATATAATATTCTTCAATTAACTACAAGTTTATATAAGTAAGATGRTGTATTTCTCACCCATTGCTTGCCCCAAATCTTCCTCTACACCTTGGTGAGAAATGGAAAGAAATATGTTTGAAACAGCATTCAAAGTGGGTTTTGTAATAAGATGGGGGGACTGTTCACAAACGAATATGAAATCCCCRATTTTATTTAGGTTTTGATTGCAGGAAGGAAGAGGAATATTCTGAGAAAAGGCACAGATTTCAATGAGAAACAAGGCTTCTTTCTTCCAGGAAAGAGACAAAGTAGGTTTTTTCTCACACACTTTGAAATATTCACCACTAAGAGAAGTAATGTATCTATAAGAGAGTCCCAAAGCATAAATCCCTTTTATCCAGTTTTAGAAGTGTCTTAAACACAGCTTGAAAAACACCAAGAGCAAGACATTATTTCATGGGGAGTAAAGGTTATTGCTTCCCTGGAACCAAATAACAGGTTCATACAAGGTCAATACACTGAAAGAATTCACTTTTTGCAGGATACTTCTTAATACTCTAAGCCACTATAAAGGATGTAATTATTCTTCCATGTGAGTGAAAGGAATGAATTGGAAATATTCCTGATTATCTATGCAACGTACATGAAGAGATGCAGCTTCAAACATTTGAGCTGTATCAGCAAAAGATGATTCTAGAGACAGAAAATTTCAAGCAGGTGACAGAGAATGCTGCCAGTTCTAGCTGTTCATCACCACAGASAAAAAAAATCACCATAAAGAGGACAAGCTGGGTAACAAAGGCCTATAAATTCAACTTAGAGCCAGGGAGTTTTCTTTTTTWTTATTATTCTAACTGTGCTGACCAATAGATTTTATTTAATTATTCTGGGAAAACTGTACATGAACAATTTCTATGAGTCCTAGTTTCTCTGAACTAAATTAGAAAAAGGAAAATTTGTTTGCATCAGCATACTTCTGACTTTATTTTACATTCTGGTGCAAATCACATTTCTACTAAAATGAGCTGGGAATGATTTTCTTTGTTATTGATTTTAGATTCTGTACCTTAATGCTCTATGCTTATCCTGCCTGATTAAACAAATCAGCATTTTTCAAGACCAGCAAATGTGTATGCTTGTATAGGACTTTGTATCTCTTTTGAGCTAATACTGTGGTTGGGGTAATACAGTATTTTGCTTCTTGAATGTGTCATTTTATTTGGAGTGGTGCTTAGAGATAATGATAGATTAATGTTAAACTGTATTACATTCATTTTTTTTTCCCTGAAGTAGTTAATTCTTGGAAAAAAAAAATCTATTTTCCATTCATGTGGGTATGACCTATTTGAGAAAAAAAAAAAAATAGTTGTATCTGCAGAGTTTACAAAAAGCCAAATAAAAAAACCCCACACGACACAACCTCCCTCAAAGCCCCTAGAATGTCAATGACCATGTAATCAGGAAGCAAAGCGAGAATGCCAGAACACTGTGCTGAAGATGTCTCCTGTAGGACAAGTTTAATTTAGAAGTTGCCATTTKAAAGGTGCTATAACCAGTAACATTCCCTGAAGGTTTCTTCAGCTGTTGCAAGCATGTCTTGATGATATGCTGATTTCATTTCAGCATTTCATAAATACTGTGTTTGTTAAACTGTCTGAAAAGGCAGCAGGAGCTTTTCTGTATTGCCTGTAGTACAGATGACTTCCTATATTAGCTCCAAAAGCACAAGGGCAGGAAGTTTTCATTAAGCACTGAGTGATGATATTCAAACAACATTGGATAACTATGGCACTGGATCCTTCTCTGTGTATCAGAAACGGGGTGATACTTAGAGGCAGGTCAATGATCAAAAGTACAGGGGAATCTCACCTACTTTACTTCTGGAGGTCTCTGGCATCCAYAGAGTTAAGGACTGTAATTTTTGTTCAAATTCATGTTCTTTACTAAAAAACTGTTCAGACTTAGTAWATTGCTTTCTAAGTATATGAACATAAATTGCCAATTTTATTTTCCAATAGCACCAAGCATTTTAAAGACTCTCAAATATTTCTTCTCAATAGTTATCACATTTTCACAAGCATCTAGTTTCAGTCACTAGCTGTAAAATGTTATCTTAATTGCTTACTACTGTATCTGTCAATTCAATAGAAGTAGCATAATATTGTGATTTAAAAGAACATGAGAAGTGAAAAAAGGAAAATCCAAAGCACTGTTCCTAATTTTGCAGAAACAATAGTATAGATGAAAAACCAGAAAAGCATTATGAGTCATTAGCATACTGCTAGAAACCTTACTTTTTAAACTTCAGTATATCAGACTTAAATTTAACTCCATTTTCCAAAGTTCAGGATAAGACCCTTTTCCAAAGGTCTGTGCCTGTAATCCCTATTCTTATTTTCTGCTRTAAAGGCATACAGAAAGTGTGCATGACCTGGAATGTCTTTTTTTGGCTCAAGCCAGTACATTTAGAGGGTTTCCAGTGTTAAAGTAACTGCAGATCCAGCCTTCCCCTTTCTGTTTAAATGAAGATGAAATCCTTGTACTTTAAGATATAGGAAAAATTGTGACAGAAAAGTATCTTAACAAATTGGGATCTGTTTTAGTAGAGGTGGAGGAAGTAAGCATATTTTAATTCACTTCAAAGTAACACAGGAAATTTAATTTATAACACTTTGTGTACTATGTCAAATATTAATACTCAGTTCTTTTTGACTAATTCATTCTCYGCTGAGAAAAATTATCCATACAAATTAGCTTCTAAAAAGAATTGAAAGAAGTGCTCCCTCTTGACCCTTCCAGAAGAAAAGACTAGCATTTATGGTATACTTATCTGAATGTCAGACTAAATAGTATTTCTCCCTATTTTTATTTCACAGTGGTTTTTGGTTTTTGTCTCATATGAGTTTCATTTATATTTTATRCTCATTTGCTTCCTACAGATCTTACTCTTTTCAAAATACTTCCTCCATACATCCACTGCACTTTGCCATCAGACACCTAAATACTCTAAATTAGTTTTAAACCGACATCTGAACATTAGTGCCAATAAATTTATAATAACAACTTCTACAGCAATAAAAAAATCAACCATTTCCATTTTTATAGAACTGTAAAAAGGGAAATATCATTATTAGCATTTAAAATACACAAGTGAAAGATGCATTTTTTAATTCAGAGAATTGTTTTATAGCTTTGGAGACAGATTTTGTTATACTGAATTTCTCACAATAGTTTGACCTGCTTTTTAATTTTGAYTCCTAAACTATGTTTCTAGATGTCTCCTACATGAAAAAGCCCCTGTTTAGGTATGAAACTATCAACATCAATTTTTCTAAATATTTTTTCCACAATATTAATACTGTTGAATAAAATAGGACTAATTTTTAACAAATTTTAATTCCAAAGATGTGAGATAAAATTCAAGTTGACATATATGGGTCAGCTGATAAACAAGTATGAGCACTCAGAATATAGTAAAGACTACCAGTCAGCTAGTGTCAGTCAAGGGACTTTTGTGTTGTGAGTTTGGTCTTAAAATTAGGACTTTCATTCTTAAGGAAATATAGTCAGGGGAAAATTCTTCAGCACATCACTTCATAATACTTAAATTTACAAACCACTTCAGCTAGAAGAATAACAATTGCTATAATCAGTCTCATCTWTTTACTTCTGTAGATCTTTGTTCTCTGCAGACTTGGTAAATCATGTGATTTACCAATGACGGTGATATTTTTTGAGTCTTTGTAAGGTACGTGCATGTGTGCATGTAAATGTGAACATGCTGTGAACRTGTCTCAAAAGATCTTGAATTGTGGGTAAAGATCTAGAAGCCAGGCAATAACCCMGTTATGTACTAACACATTTAAGTACCTACTTAGGTATATAAAGCAAATTTCTACTAGTAAAATAAATATGATGGGTCCTGTTATGTGGCTGGCACAAAAAACTTCCATCTTATTAAGCACTAGTATTCCCCAAACCAAGGCACTGCTTGCAAACAATACATTGTAAATGGTACCTGATGCCTGCCAGCTCCCAAATCAAATCCAGGAACTGTTTGGTTAAATATTGGCTGGAATGATCCAGCCTGCAGACCATTTAAATAGCTTAATATTTCAGAGGAGTGAGATCCATTGCATGAGACCATTTTGGGGAGTGTCTGATTTGCTGGAATAGATATAGTTAGCTGAAACAGCACATCTAGAAACAGAGGGTACTTAAATCCTTAGTATAAGGAATATAAAGTAAGCAGTTTRTTTCGAAGATGATGGAGAGGCAGAATCTGCTTCCCTGAATTATCAGAATCAGATGGATTTGCTCTATGTATTCATCTGACAGATCATGAACTCTATATTATAAGTAACAAAAAAGAAGAAGTAATGAACCTGTAGGCACACATGCGTAAGATGTTGAAAATGAAATAGGAAACCACAAAATATTGCTGATCAAAATAAAAACTTTGTTAATACAAATATGCTATTCCAGTAATTAGGTCATAAAGTAAAAGGTATGGAAATACAAGAGAAACTCCCTCTTCATAAAATGCCTATTAAAGTTAATCCAYAGAACTAACTACCAGCATGATTGGTTCATCGACATATTCTGTTAATACTGTGGTCTTTTAGCCACACCAAAAGTTTACACAATAACATGGTAAAGTCAGTAAATTCTCAAAAATTAATGCAGTGCTTTGGAGAACAGTAGTATATATATTATCTTTCATTTATAGCACCAACAGCAATAATGAAGAAGCTCAAAACAAAATGCCCACTTTGTAGAAATGTAGGTTTGCACCTGTCAGTCATAGTATTGTTCAGTCTCATCTCTTCAAAATCTCATCTTTGTCAAAAATTTGARATGTCACAAATTTTGTTCTGCTTGACTCAGGCAGACACTGGAAAGAGTAATTTAATGCTGAAATGAAGTATAACAAAGCATTCAATTCACAATCAGATGCTTTTACCCACACGCTTCTGTCATCACAACCCTGTAGACCAGTCTTCCAATGACAATAATTCTGTTATGTTTGTKTTTTTCCTATTTTTTCACATTGAACACTGACTTCAAAAAATTATGTTTCTTTAAACAATGGACTACATAATATGCATTGAACTCCAGTTGCCTTGGTAGCTAACATAAAGATTTTCCTTTCCAAGTTTATTAAGTGAGCTTTACTGAAACTGTAGAAACAGCTGAAAAACTATTTATTAATATAATACAGACATGATACATATTCCGGTTTAGTGACCTGCCACTTGATTATTATTATTATTCTTTTCAACATTCTTTGTTTATATTTTTGGTTTTCATCTATTATGCTTATTATGAGGAATTTTCAGCTTATATTTTCTCTGGAGCAAGTCAGCCATACAGAAATATTGCAAAAGTAGATAAATGTGACTTGAAGAAGGACACTCAACTCTTTGTAATATAAAAAAAAATTGTATGTTTCCAGTGTTAGACTTTAAAATTCATGTTATTTCCTATGAAGAGATGGAAAATTAAATATGAAATTTGAAAAAAAAACCCAATAAATTTTCTTTACAAACCCACRTATTTTACAGAAGAATGGGGAAGGAAAAGTACTAAGAGTGCGATTTACATTTGTTTAACTTTAGCATAAGAAAGTAAGTATCTAGATATAACTCACATTTTAGTAGTTGTCAATAATCGGTGCAGCTTTACCCGGGGGATAATTAACATTATTTATCTACTTTAAAATTCAATGAATCACTAATTGGAAATGTCTTTCATTAACTKGAAAAAGAGTTTTGGTATGACTCCTTGACTACATGCTTTGGAGTACAAATGTCTCTGAATCTTCACTTTGAGGTATCAGATCTCTGAAAAAAATATAWACCAGAACTTCAATTTTCATATTGCAGTTTTACAAAACATAACATAGCTTCTGATTTCAGATTAAGAAAACTTTAATTGCACTTTCTATTTACTTATTAATTTGTTTATTCTCAGAGAATCTTGGACCATGGGAAGGAAAAAGAAAAAGTGTTCTTGGACTCTCCGTTTTTGGATTCACATTTTCTACCTTACACAGTTTATAATGATTTGTGTGAGCATGGGTCTTACGAGAATTTTCTACTATTGGTCAATGCTCCATGACAGCAAGGCACAGATTCCAAGCCATTATCCCCCAGTCTACCTCTAGTATACATACTTTGTGGCACAGCCTGTAACACTGTCAGATTAGCTATGCACATTTAACCTACAAAGAGATTAAACTGCTTTTAACTGCACCCCAGGCAGATTTTTAACCTTGTCCAGTACKCAGCTGTATCCTTTATTCTTTAGTTCCCTCTAGGAACTTGTGTAGTTCTTTCAACCGAAAGGAAAAAAAGSAAATGGAAGAAGACAGAGAGGTAGAAGCAAGTCTTCTTTCCYATAGAATTCCTGTCTGTTGGACGTACAAGTTTCCTGGAATAGATCAGACTCTTATTTAACTTTTCAGTTCCTATACAATGTATGCGACTGAATTACAGATACTTTCTTAACGCATAGTTAGTGTAGAAGAGCTTAGAAAATATACAGCGTCATTTGATAAACTCTTTAGCTAGAGCCAGTTAAATCTCTTATATATCTAAAGAAAATCTGCAAAATTGTTGATTTAATGTAAGAAAACTAAAGAAGTAAAGAGTGCATAGCCCATGAAAGCAATTCTATAAATGTGAATTTATTGTACTGAAACATCCATTTTTATTTTTTTATTTGATTTGATCTATTGTAAGCGTAACTTCAAATACCCTGAGAATGTGATAACTGTAACAAATAAAGAAAAAGCCCTGACATGGCTGTGTTAAAAGATATATTATCTCTCATAATCTAGAGTTTTAATACCCACTGACACACATAAATGTCACAAAACCTATTGTAACAATATATGTGTTCACTCAGACTATAGTTTCTCTTTTTAATCAATACTTTTTCAGAAGGCTTAACAAATTTTAAATGGCTTTTTCATATTCTGCAAATTCTGACAAGCAAGCCAGATTTTTTTCCATCACAAAATATACGAATATAAATTCATGTTTGGATTCATTTTTTCATCCAGTAAATAACTTCACTGTTTCCACTGAGCAAATGGGGTGTCAGTCAGAAGAAGTGACTCATTTAATGGAATGTGAGCTCACGCATAGTATAGTGTCTAAAATGCTGCTGTATACTCCAACCAGTTTAGTACCTAGTGTTTAAAGTGGCAACATTTTATTGAAGTACTGTAATAGCAACTTTGTTAACTACCCACAACTGTCACAAATATTTTCAATCAACATTTTACTTCATGAAGCCAAGCTGTGTAAAACTTTCATTGCAGAAAGCAAGCCCATGCAAAACAAGATTGTGTCGTGTTTCATTTGTGAATGCAAAACTCATCTCAGTTTTCTGGCAATATCTGGAGCACAGGAGAGATTTTGGTAATGTATAACTGTCCCTGCTAGTGAATTTATTTCTTTTCTTCCAAGTTCTTGGAGATAAAACCACAGTGCCCATAAAGACTGCTGTTATTTTCCAGCCTATCATATGCTCTTGGCAACTATATTTTACTTTATGATATGATTTCCTTTCCAAAGCTTTCTGTTGTTAGGAAGGAATGCATCTAAATAAAGGTGAAAGGGACACACAAAACTGCCAAAGATAT